>JAMKCH010012373.1:0-76222 GCA_023653785.1 Ophioderma brevispina | reverse complement strand
TGATACAGTTACACAAATTCCTAATGATGTCGCCTCCGGAATGGAAAAATAGGTAGGCGCCGCACACAGCGGTAGTCCCAAAGTTAAAAGCTTCCGGACGCCGATGCGCACCTCCTGTTAAAGTTCCCTGGAGGAACCCTATGGAGGATAACAAACCAAGTACAAGTACCAAGTAGGATACCTATTACTACTACAAACATGCAAAATCTGATTTCCCCGATTTTCTGATTTTAGCAAATCACGATTATGCCTTTGACCGACGTGTCATGCACCACCTGCGAGCGACGTGAATTATCAAGTTCAGTTCATGTTATATTTATTGACTCACAAACAATCGTTACAGTCAAGATATACCACACCGATACCAAGATGAGAAAATATGAAAAGAAGAACGAAGTAGTGGTATTATAAAACTAAACTATTAAACATCTAGGTTACTACGTGCTTGAAAGCTGAGTTTACAAAAGTAAGAACAGGTTTTATACTAGCAAAATCTGTGAACTCATTATTTTTATAAATTTAAATCGTCAGTCAGATTATCAAAGTTATCCTACATATAGTTAAAATTTTCAACATATCTCTACGCAAAGTATCATAAAATGGGCATTTAATAATACATGACAATTCATCCTCAATCAGATGAAAGTAATAGATGACAAATTCTCTTATGAGGATCTAGTTAGGTATTAATGAGCCCCTTTAATCATCAAAGAGTGAGACACGGAGTCTTGTGACTGAAAATTGATTAACATTGATCGATGAAACATAAGAACATAATTCTCACAAGAAAATTTGTTTGAAAAACAATTAGAACGAAGTTAGGCTGATGTTGACACATTAAAATACAAACATGGAAATTCATAACTGGAGTGAAGACTGGAAGAATATTAACATGAAAATTGTGCTTAGGTAATATGTTGGTATCCCAAATATCTAATATTTCTATACTGAAAGAATTGTCTTAATACCAGAAGACCATGAAAATAAACCAGTATCACATACTAGCTTTGTTCCAAAAGAGATCAATAGCTAGGGAATTCTCCATGTAAACAATGATTATTTAAATGACCACCATATTAACCGATAAATCATCATAAAAAGTAACATTGGATAGCAACCTAATTCACTTCTTACTGCATTGTTAGTGGTTCTTTTATTAACACAAGAATTAATTTACCAACCTCACATGTAAAGATTCACCAGGCAATTTATCACAATAGATTCTTAGAATCATTTATTCTTAAGCAAATAGGGATCAAACCTCAAACCATTAATTCACAATGGGATGAAAGAGTAGTGAACAATTTAAGGCTACCAGCAAACAGGATGAACTATACAAATTATCTCTTATTTTGAAATACGCCTTATTGGCCTTATCTTTCAACTGTTTCATAGCTTTAGTGAAAGGACCAGAGGAAAAAATGATACCTAGATAACAATATTCAATTCGTTAAGTCTAAAGTAACAATCACCATATTTAAACGTATAATCATTCAGAATGCGACACTCTATTAAAGATCAAAATCTGAATTCCGATATGTGATTTCACTTACCATTATTACAATAATCATACAATTTATCAATAGCACATTGGTAATCCTTTAGCACTTCAGAAATAAGAATTAAAAATCATCAGATACATAAGACAGCTCAAGAAAGAATTATTTAAAGTAACTGGATCACCGCTTGTATCAAAAATATGCGGAAGATCATGAAGAAATCTATTAAAAAATACCGGGTAAGAAAAAACCTGTTTAACACCAAACACTATTTGAAACGATCTGCTAATTTATCATACACTAATAGCAAAAGATACAGAATATACATATCTTTAATGATATTTAAGAAGTTACCACAATTCCAACATGGGACTAAATTATATAAAGTGCATTTCTCCATACTGTATCAAACGCTTTGGAAACCAGTCAATGAAGCAACCATAAAGATAAGATTTACCAGCACGATTAATATATTTATCAATCAGAGACTAAGAACTAAAAATGATCACTGTAAGTGAGCCTATTTGAAAACCAATGCTGTTTTGGAATACAGAGTTGTAGTAACAAAGGTATATAACGTTAATGAAAGTACAATACACAATATTTACAACAGATTATAAAACAGCAATACCACGATAATTACTAGGAGATTTTTCCACCCTTTATTATGAATAACAGTGAGCGACCTAGTAGTACCAGTGGGATAGGGAAAGTTCCCTTCCTGAAGATTAAATTATAACAAATTGCTAAAGCCGGAGCAAATATATCAATTCCTATTTGATCATATCAGGTCTAATGCCATCGATACCAGCAGGCCTTACCACTTTTTTCAAGTGTTTCGCCGCCTGACTATTCAGATGGAGAGATTACAAAATCAAGTGAATTAATTTCAATAACATTTCAGTGGACAAAATCCTCAATGTGGTCTTTTCGGCTTCTCAAATTAACATCATTATGCGCAATATTCCTATTCATTAGAGTAAGAAAATGGTCCCACCATTTTTAGTGAAATAGGAAATTGGAATGTTTTTTCAGAGACGCATAGATTTTTATAAATGTTCCCAGAAAAGCTTGAGGATTGTTGCTTTGAAGATCAACAACTCTGAAAATCTTTCTCAGAAAGCAGTTCTTGCTAGATAACACACTTAAAGTAATCTTTTACGAATCTGCGATAAACTATGATTAGAGTTAAATTAGTAGGCTGTTGTTTAATACTACGAGAAAGAGATTTAAGTTTCCGGTTAATCAACTTACAATCATGATCATACCAAGATGGTTCTATGGTTTTACACACGTTTACCTTGTGAACAGCAGGACCCCCAAAATTATATTATTTTCTGTATTGTATTGAAATCATGTTAAATTTAATCATATAAATTATGATTGAGGAGAACTGGAAAAACTTGCAATGTGTTGTGCAATAGCATGACTTATCTGATGACCTAGTTCTAAATGGACTAGTGTGTGAAACATCTTGAAGAACATGTCAGAATGGGACGTCGCAGTTATAGAGGACAATATGATCACAGTGATATTATCATCGTCATTCTCAGAAGTGGACAGAGGTTCTTTGTTACCTATAGGAAGCAAAATTGCACACCTGTTGATGGACAAGAGACTTTGTGTATTGCTATGTCAAAAAATATCAGGTGCAGGATTGTGGAGATTGTGGACTTCCTTTAAAAATTGTTCAGGCGAACTGGAAAGAGACGAAATGTTCGTCTGTCTCCGCGTGTTTGTTGCATCATGGGAAATTTGGCTAAGGACAAATTGTGTTGCAAGGTATTCTTCTTTGACAGTTGACAAGAGATTTCATTCGAGGTAGACCTCTCAAAAGAAGGTGGAGAGAACTTTCATAACATGGATTTATAAAAATCAATGTTATTCTTAATTCTGAAAAGTTTTGTCATGTGCATCGTCGAAAAGTTGGTTTTTTTGCCTTTGGAAATAACAAAGGTAACATTAAAAATTTTTAAAGGTGCATTCCAGCAGCTTCTGTACCAGTGACACTCACCTTAACGCACTGAGTACCTGTGGCTATGTACGCCCAGCTGCAGTTATACTTCCAGTAGTTCTTAAAGTCTACGAGTTTATAAACTAATCGGCCGGGTCTAGACCAAAAGGACTTTGCGATTAAACGCGAAAATATATTTGAACTGTACCAGCAAGACTTGTGTCGCCAAGATTTATGTGGACCTGATTCTAAAGAGATGGTGAGCACCAACAAGAACTGTGGACTATATATTTTTAATTGATGTGAGGTTGTGTTAATTTGATTTTTAAGTAGGTATAAGAAATATAATAACTTGTGCATTTTAATTTATGTCGTGATGAATGCTTGTCGAATTCCTTTATGTATTAAAATCATTTTAGAAAATTACATCTTGGTCAAGTCAGTCTTCTTACAAATAGTTATTGTGATTTTGTTTATGAACACGGGAGGTTTGGCTACTTTTCTGACCTTGAGTACGACTCGTAACAGAAATTGGGGGGCTCGTACGGGAAACAAAATTAGTAGAAAATTTTTATAGCACAAATTGTTTTGAGAAATTTGTGAAAAATGTATATCATTTGTATTACCAAAAATCTGTGTTTAAATTTTGCAAATTAATTGTATACAGTATTGGAATCACAATGCACTTTGATGCTCAAGAGTTGTGAAGAAGCCTGACTGGGATGTGTTCGACCAATTAAGAAAGGTAGATCTTTTGGCAATTTCAAATATAATGAGGCAGGTGGCAAATCATACATAGGAAACAAATTATCAAGAAAATTGATCATCCAAATGGGTAGACGATGAATGGAAGTTTGGGATCAATCATTTCTGAAAAGTAATCCAGTTAGAGGATTGAAAATTTTCGAATTGAAAGTAGACACAAATGAAGATTCAGGCAGGAGAAGAAAGAAGAGAGATTAGAGTTAGAGAAAAGGAATAGAATCACAAGAAAGGGAAAGAGTACACATAGAGATAGAAACTCAAAAAGATACAAGCTGAGGTTAGACAGAAGATAGAAATGCAGAGAAAGAAATTGAAACTAGAAATTAGAGGTGCAACAAAAGAAAAGAGTGCATCTTCTACTGAGTCTGGTTGTGATGTAACCCGTCACATTAGCTTGTACCAAAATTTCAGGAAAGTGAAGTTGATAATATTTTATGCCACTTCGAGGAAACTTGCCACAAAATTTTAAATGGCCAACAAAAAACCAAAGTTGGAATATTGTACTCAGAGTTGTTCTCGTAGGCAAAGCCAATGAGGCATACTCTGCCATGGCTATTGAGGCCAGTGCTGATTACGATACAGTTAAGCAGGCCATACTGAAAGCCTTGAAATAGTGCCATGAGGCCTATAGACAGAAGTTCAGGGGGGGTACTAAAAAACACCAAACAGACACATGTAGAAATTTTGCACGCCACTAAAGAACAGTTGCCTCGCGGTGGTTAAATGCTAAGGAAGTGAAAGAAGATTTTAAGAGTTAAGACAATGATTTTGATAGAGGAATTTAAACATGTGTACATGCTGATATCAAGACTCACCTGATGAGAGTAGTAAAATTGAAACAATAGAGGAGAAAGCAAAGCAACAATCGCAGATGACTTAGGCAATCACACATAAATTGATCTATTCCTCGGCAAAGGTCAAATTTCCACAGAAAACCGTGGCAGAATAAGCCATCCCCTCCACCTACGTTCAGTTGTGGAAAAATCAAAAATCAGATCCTAGCACCAAAACATTAGTGGAAAAATCTGAAATCAAGTTCAGGAGGGCCTCTAAGTCTGACCATTCGTTGCCAACTTGTAATTATGCAAAAAGAAAGGGAAGAAAGGGCACCTTGTTTCACAAGTGTGGAAATTACATGGGAAACCTTATGCATGCATAGTACCAGAAAGGCCATACAAAGTAAAGGCCCCAACAAACAAACATGTCAAAACATGTGGGAGAAGTAGTGAAGATTCAAAACTTTTCTTTTTGTCTTAACAGGGCATGTCTTCACTCAACAAGATGATCAAAAACTAACCTCGCCCATTTAGTTTTTTTTTTTTTGTTTTCCTATCATGCGTGACCAGGTTGTGCTCAAACTTTAATTCTTGGAAGATGCACTACCTTTCAGAAAAATCGTCCACACAGACTGCTGTAATGATTTTAAGGGGTTGGGATGGAGTTTTCAAACAGGCACTCCACCAAATTAATTGAAAATCGGACCTAGTTTTGGAAAACAGTCACCTGTAGGGGTTTAGGCCTAAATGCCAATCGCCCTTCCTTTTTTTCGGGTGTGTCCATGCTACTGCGGAAAGATTTTAGCTGGAGTTTAAAGTAATACCAGAGCCAATTGTGTCCACAAAGCCTGTTTTCAAAGATGAAAATGAAAAGGAGGAAATAATCTTTTCCTGCCGTGCTGTTACAAGGCTCTACTGTAGTAACAAATTCTCACAAGAGATAGAAGATGAGTTGATACAGAGAAACAAAAACCACAAAAAGCAACCAAAGAAAAGAATGAAATCTTTCTAGATTTGGATTGTGATAATTTTTCTCAGTCTGGATGAACAGTTCAGTTTTAGGTGAAGTTAGAGATTGTAATTCTGACCCGATCACAAAAACAAGTTGATCGAGGAACAAAGAAAAGGATCCAAAATCTCACTGGAATTCATAGGAAAGGGCATTGCCAAACAGGAAGCTCAAAAAGTTCCTGTGTGCTTTTTCGAAGGAAAAAGACAATGGCATTTTGGATGTGAGAAAGTATAGAACTCCAGATGTTTTGGCTGAAGATGGACTGGAGAGTGGTACATCAAATAGTTGTACCTCAAATTTATCAGAAAGATTTTTTTTTTTGGGTAACAGTCTTGCACATGATAACCAATGGCTGGACACTTGGGGATATTTAAGACTCATGATAGGAATTTGAATCATTTTAGGTGGGCCCACGCTCAGGAAAAGTGAAAGCAGTAACTGAAATTGCAAATCATGTCATACATGCAGGTAGTAGGAAAGCCAATATACAAAAAATCCCACCGCTCCACTGAAACAAATTCCAGCATTTGAGAGCCATTCAGATAGAATATTATTGATTGTGTAGGCCCTTTGCCAAAACAAAGTCAGGGAAAACCAATATTGTTGACTCTAATGGGTGCATTAAACCCGCGCTTTCCCGAGCGATTCCATGAGAAATCTCAAAGCGCACACTATGTGAAAGCAATAACTAAGTCTTTACACTAGTGGCCTACCTAAGTCAAGCCAAAATCAGATCAAGGTTTAATTTCATGTCCTGACTATTTCAGCAAGTTATGAATGAAATTAGGGATTCGCAGTACAAATCTTCTGCATACCATGGCGAGTCCCAAGGGGGCATGGAAGGTTTCACCAACCCTCAAGAATATGATTGAAAAAACCTTTGTTCAGGATATCCAAAGGTTGGATGAGGGGAGAGTACATTCCTTTGTTTGCGCTAGGGGAAGCAGGTGCAAGAATCACTAGGATTCACCCGTTTAATTAGTGTTTGGACATCAAGTCCGAGGACCGTTACAACTTCTCAACGAGAATGGTTACAAACTGACACGTGAATTGAATCTCTTAGACATGTATCTGGATTTAAGTCAAGATTGAACAAGGACATGTGAAATTGACAAGAGAAAATTTGAAAGACAGCCAAGTCAAAATGAAACAATGGTATGATAAAAGGCCAGGGAGAGAGTTTTGAAAAGGGGGATTAAAGTTTTGGTATATTCCAAATTCTTGGACATCATTGCACGCGCGCTACAGTGGTCCATATGAGGTTGAATCCAAGGTCAGTGACGTCATGGTAACTAGTTGTCCCAACGCCACGTAGGCGAAAACAAAGACAATTGTGTCACATAATATGCTGAAAAAGTAGTTGATAGGATTTGAAACCAGCACTGTCCAGTCAGTGCCTTGGACAAGTTAGACCACCGGTGACAAGTAAACAAAGGGAGTACTGTACCTGAAATTCAGAAAACCAACAAGCAGGTGATGACATGCCTACTGGTTGTAAACCTAAACTCACAACTCAGATGTGCCACCAATTTGGAAACAAAAGTAGGTCACTTGGACAAGTCAAAACAGGATGAACTTACAATTTTGATGAAAAGTTTTGGTCATTTGTTTTAGATGTTCCAACCAAAACAAATGTGGTGCATCATGAATTGATGTGGGTGATGCAACTCCTATCAAAAAACACCCATTTATAGGATGAACACTGAAAAAGCAAAATCTTGAAAGAAAGAGGTAGATTGAGATTATATGTTACAGAACAATATAATTGAACCCAGCCACAGCGATTGGTCGTCAACCGTGTGTAATGGTACCAAAACCTGATTGGGTCATCCGGTTGTGTCAAGATTTTTCGGGCAACAAATCTAAAATCCAAAAAGATGTATTCCATACAAGAATGATGATTTAAGATTGGACATGCCCAATTTGTTAGCACGTTTGATTTATTTAAAGGATACTGGCAAGTTCCACTGAAAGAAAGAGCAAAGAATTTTCAGCGTTTGTAACACCCGATGGATTGTACCAATACAAAGTGATGCCCTTTGGCTTGAAAAAAAAATGCCACTTTTTTATTTTTTTTATTTTTTTTAAACAAGGTTAATTGCTGATGTAGATGGTTGTGAAGGTATATAATGATTTGCGTATTGTACTCGGAGACATGGGAAGACCACTGAAACAAAGCACAAATTGTTTGAACAATTGGCAAAAGCAATTTAATGGCAATTAGCAAAGAGTGATTTTTGTTGTGCCACACAGGGTGCACATATCTAGGCAACTTGTGGGTCAAGGGTAGGTCAAGCCAATCCAAGCCAAAGTAGAGGCAATGAGACAAGTTTCCATCACATACCAACAGAAGACGATGGATTTTCTGGGTATGGCAGGATATTATAGGAAATACGTCCTAACTTTTCTGTTTTATTGCGCATCCAATGACCAGCCTGCTCAAAAAGAATACCAATTGTTTGGTCTGATGCATGCCAAGAAGCGTTGACAAAAATTAAGGCCATACTCATGAGCTCGCCAGTTTTGACAGCACCTGATTTTCAGAAGCAGTTCAAATTGATGGTTTTAGATTGTCTAGTGATGTGGATGCCGGTTGGTTTTCAGTGCGCACAAAGAGGTTGAAGACAAGGTGAGCATCCAATTTGTACTTTTCGAAAAAGTTCAAATAAGCATCAGCAAAATTACTCAACCATGGAAAGGAGTGTTTAGCCTTGTTGATAGCCTTACAACACTTTGAGGTGACCTGAGCTACCCAAAACACCCAATACTTGTGTTTACTGACCAAATACAATCACCTTTCTCACAAAATGAGAAACAAGAATCAGAGAATGCTAAGAGGAGTTTAAACCATGCAAGGGTACAACTTGGACATTTCAACACATATAAAGGCAAGGACAATGTAATTGGCCGATTTGCCCTGTCAAGGAGTCAGCTAAATGCCGAAACTCTCACATGCTACTATGAAGAGCCAAAGTACAGATAAAGAAAGTTTTCATTGTAATCAACTCTTCTTAAGGGGGGAGGTGTGACACAGACCCCCAAAATATTATATTATTTTCTGGATTGTATTAAATAATGTTAAATTTAATCATAAAATTATGATTGAGGAGAAACTGGAAAATATGAATCTGCTTCAATGTGTGTGCAATAAGCTAATTATCTGATTGACCTAGTTTAAGTGGACTAGTGTGTGAAACACCCTGAAGAACATGTCAGAAGACGGCAGACAGTTATAGAGGACAATATGATAACAGTGATCTTCTCATGTCATTTCTAAGAAGTGCGACAGAGGTTTCTTTGTTAGGAAGGCAAGATTGCACACCTGTGATGGACAATAGCCTTTGTGTAATTACTATGTCAAAAAACTATAGGGGCAGGATGTGAAGATGTGGAATTCCTTTTAAACTGTTTACGCGAATGGAAAGAAGATGACGAAAGTTCGTCTTGTCTCCGCGTGTTTGTTGAATCATGGGAAAGTTGCTAAGGACCCAATTGTGTTGCAAGTATATTTTCTTGCCAGTGACAAGAGATTTCAATCGAGTGTAGACCTCTCAAACGGAAGGTGGAGAACTTTCATAACTTTGATTTAAAAAATCAATGGTATTTTTTTAAAATTCTGAAAAAGTTTGTCAGAATCGTCAGCAAATTTGGTGCCTTTGGAAAAAACAACGGTTAACATTAAATTCCAGCAGGAAATTGCTTCTGTACCAGTGACATCACCTTTAACGCACGAGTACCTGGGAACTATTGTTAACGCCAAAGCCTGCAGTTATAATTCCAGTAGTTCTTCAAGTTTACGAGTTTATAAATTAATCGGCCGGTTTAGACCAAAAGGACTTTTCGATTTTTAAACGCGAAACTATAGTTGAACTGTACCCAGCAAGATTTGTGTCGCCAAGATTTTTGTGGATCTGATTCTACAGAGACTGGTGCGCCACCCAACAAGAACTGTGAACTATTATTAATTGTGTGAGGTGATGGTTTAATTGATTTTTAAGTAGGTAAGAAATATAATAAACTTTGTGCGTTTAATATATTGTTATGTCGTGATTTAATGCTTGATGATATGAGTTAATTGTCTATTTTATGTATTAAAATCATGTAGATATTTAGAAAGTGATTCTATTCTTTGGGGTCATGGTTCAGTTCTCTGGACATTAATATTTTTTTGTTATTTTGTTTGATTAGTTTTTTTGTTGTATTGAACAACTGGAGGTTACTTTCCGACCTTGAGTACGTCTCGTAACAAACCTCTAGATTTAATCCGTCGTAAGCCAGCTTTACAACTGATCGTACGTAACAAAACAACTCATAGTACTTATGAGACAAGTATCAACAGAAATCTCAGCATTAACAAATTCTGACAAAAACAAATCACATCACATTTTATATCATCAACGATTAACAAGCAAGTTTCCATAAGAAGCAACTTTGGAGGACCAATTAATTTGGGTGGGTAAATCCATGAAGTTGCATGGAATCCTGTGTGGAAAGAATCTCATAATTCTTCCAACCGCTAGTAAATACAAGTAATCAAACAAAGGAATGGAGAAAGGAGGTGTAATATCATGAACTGGAAAAAAAGTAAAAATCATAAATAGACTTTGGTCAAGTATCACATAACATATATCAATCAAACAGGAGTACCACGGCCACCCCCCCCCCCCGGTGGCTAAAACAAGTAAATTACCACATATATCACCCAATTTAAGGACATTGACAATGCGAAGACCACTGCCTTTACACGTAAAATAGAATAGTTCTTACCATGAGAATCAGGTTCTTTCCTGTCTAAATTACGTCTGATAAGAGGAATATATTTACGTACATTGGATGTACAGTAATATGCATTATTCGGTATCGTAACAATGAAATCAGGTCAGTAAGTTCTCAGCATTAAAATCACCCATCAAACACACAATTACCAACTGAGGTGAATTTGCAATGTCCGTGTTCAATGAGGGAGACTATATCATCTCTACGTTGACTATATCTAGAAGTAGAAGGACTAATGTAAACATTACACAAATAAAATCATTGTAAGTCCAAAAAAGTTCTACACAGTTTAATCCACATAAACTCTGAATAAGAAGAGGGTAGAACCTTGATACCTTTACATTAAATCAATTTAACCCCAAGTGCAGTCCACCACAGGCATGTGGGCTTATGAGCCCGTGGTCTATGATTTCAAACCTACTATCCCCATCAGTTTCAAAAACAATCTTCCTTTACCTCACGTGAGTTTCTGATAAACAGAACATATCATAATATGAGTGTTTTGAATGGGAGCAAGATCTAGTTTAGAGGTACGAGTATTGACCAATTCGTGAGGAAAGACCATCGATTGTTCCAAGCTCCAAGAGAAATAGATTGGAAAAGTGAATTTTTAAATTTTTCTGAAATCAACCTTCCCTCTATTCGAGATAAACACGTTCTACCTTACACTGATGTTGGGCTATACAATAAGGGCTACCCATATGACAAATGATACCACTCAGAGATACCCTCTGGCGCTCCTCTCTGCGAGGAATTCTAACCACATTGGAAAGCATGTTCAATGACAACCTTCAGGCTAAAAAAAGCTCGTTTTTATTAGTTTATTTTCTTCGCCCCCGTTTAAATTTCGGAGTCGTAGGGCCGATGTAGCCAATATATGGACGGGAAAAAGGAAGGATAGACATATTATCATCAGTAAGTAAAACATGATCAATCATGCTTCTGGGGGAAAGAAACATAATTTTGTATGTATACGGTACGCCACCACCTATGAATTCGGCCAGCCTCAACGGAATCAATGGAATAAACTGTACTGATAAACAGCTGTGACATGTAAAGCAATTCATTGGCTTGATGCCCGGGTTCAATTTGACAATTGAACCCAGGTAGTCCCCGCCTGAGTAAAAGGAACTTCTACCGTGATGAACGTTTTTAATTGGGCTTACTCGCATCACGGTAGAGCACTTCCGTATACCAATAACGTAGCAGTGCAATCAGTGTAAAATGAATCGCTCCGGAAGACAAAAAGGTTCGCAAATATTCGCAGTTTTCCGGAGCTAATAAAAATTGTTAATTTAATCTCGCTCGTAAAAACAAGGCACACAATTACCTCAGAAGGTCTTTTATCATAATAGATGCATAAAATCATAATGATTAATTCTGAGAGTACAAAAATTCAGGGGAAATCCCTTCACACATATAATTGTTATAGTTCCACAACAGTGGAGACAGCGGCAATACTGAGCATTACTCCAACATGTGAAAGCAAATTGTAGATGATATTTGTTATTTCTAGCCTTTTTTGAAATCACTGTTGATGATTTTGATTTGTATTATGGACGTTTAGCAACAACTTGGGGTGAGTAATTTTATCTGAGGTATTGTGGAATTCAGTAAATTTGTGCTCAACGTTTTTAAGTAACTCTTCTGCAAACCTAAAATAGAGCCCTGGTCCATCATAACGAAAACTACATTCCGATTAAAGAATGGCGTCTGATTGATGGATATTTAGGGTGGCTTTGCGAAATATACACGGGCTGCGTATTGATGTTATTTGTAGGGTGAAGCGCTCGCGTCATACCGTATTTTGCTACATTCTCGCGCGCTGCCAACGTTGCGTGTGTGCGTTCAACGGGTTGTTCGATGTTGTCACTGGGTGGTGGCAGTGTTTTCTTGGATTTAAGCCATAAGCATTGCAAAAATTGGATTAAAGCTAGGAGTGGTCGATCAAGTACCCTTTACGAAGCAGATTTTTATTAACGGGAACAATGGACCAACTTATGTTGCTCTTCAAAATTCCTTTTTAGAAGTACTCAGTTTCCTAAACGTCTCAGCGACAGTAGTGAAGCCACAATAGCAATTCGATGAATAGTACTATGGTGGAATGTTAGGGTAACATGCCGAAAATGCATGAGATACTTAAACACCCCCCCAAGGGGTTACCCGAACTCGGCTGCAATCTCAAGTTGATCAAAGTGGTCGCTGCTGCTTTAGTTTACCATCCGGGCTTTTGCTGTCCAAATGTGCATTTGAAGTTGCGCATATGCCAAAATCGTATTGTTGTTACATCCAGGCACGGTGGCACAGTTAAGTGGCGCTTCCCAGGCGCGCCATGGAAATACATTTTTTTTTTCCAAAAAACAGAAATTGAACAATTAGAGTACACTTATCCTCTAAATTCTTTTAAGTCTTAACGTAAGACTAAATTAATGAAAATCTTACTGTAAAATTCACTGCGTCTAGTGTACCGACTGATTGTACACGTGTGAGATAGACTGTAAACTGTGATGTCCTTGTCTATTTAGCACAGCGAGTTGATGGTGACCGTTTCATCATGATGTCCCTGCTGTGTAGTCTGCATATTCGCCCAATCACCTAAGCTCCAAAAAGAGCATTGACGAAGTGAAAATGAATGTCCCACGGGCGATCGGAGGCCTGTCACAGCCGATACGCCATTATGACCTGACCTCTCCACAGGTCAATGGCCAATGGAGCGTCTGCTTATAGATACCCTCGTGAGATGTAAACACATGGCCGCTGTTGTGATAGAATCCTGGATAGAAGCGGATGAAAAGTGCGAGTTTTTCCTTCAAACGTGAGTAATCGCATTGATATTACAGACCACAAAGTGCCTTTTAGTTAACATTAATCCTAGTATGATATTGCTCAATTGGGGCATATGTGTGACCAAAAGTCTGAATTGCATTATTGCTTCTGGAATGTACATAAGCTTTTTCGGCAGGGATCCATATTGCCCGCAACACAATGTAGACCTATGGGGATAAAATTAGGGTTGCCCGCCCTAGGTACCGAAACTAGATAAAAGATGACTTTAACCCTGTTTACTAGCCCGAGGTTGCCTGGCTTTTCCGCTACGATACCATACTATTCCTCTCCCTAAGCCAGAGCGGTAGTTCATTCAACACGGAGTACACTGTGCCACCAAAGTCAAGATTTTTGGTATACTAGTCTTTTATGACACGAAATCGTCCATTGTATGAAAACTTTGATTGTCTTAGATCCTACTAGCTCAATTTAAATAAAACGGTGCACAGTCATGCTTCGTGAATGTTGACCCTAAAAAAAGCACCGAAAACTTGGAACAAATTAATAGCTAAAAAGTCGTCTCCCACTCGGGTATATGTTGTAATTATGGTATCAGTTGAAAATAAGCGGCTGTGCGTATTCGAAAGAAAATAAACGGGAACAATCCAGGGGCAACTCATTGATCTAGTGGGGCGGATCCTATGTTTAAATTGGGAGTTTTAACGGTTAAGAATCACGTTTCTAAACTAATCGGATTTTAACCATGAATGTAAAATTAGTGACAGGAAACAACGCGCGTATAATATAAATATAATTAGAACTACATAAAAGGTAAAGATTTTCAATAAGTGTAGTTTTTGTACTGATTCTGAATTGCTTTTCCGCATCGGAACCGCTGCGCACCACCCCGGCTTTTTCAAAGTCTACCGTGCGTTAGCTTGTAGGGAGGTAGGTACGGACGACGTGCAACGCAGGAACGAGCTATCGTCTACCGGAGCCATTTTTTGTAACAAAATCCCGAAAGGGGGTTGGTACAACCCCCTGTGATTTCGTTACTGAAAACCGATTCCTGTAAATTTGTACCAAAGGCTAGCTTAGAATTCTCTTTCAATTGTACCGAAATAGACCAACATCCCCAATTATGGACGTCACCCAAAGTCGACCGGAAAACATATATATATAGGGTGGAAAATTGATATTTCGCAACTTTGCACCTCAAAACACCTTATTCTAGCTCTAAAATGCTGTCATTATATAAAAGTAGTAAATTTCCATCACGTAGAAGTAAAAAACCGCATATGAAAATCTGATTTTCCAACCTTTTTTTCACAAAATTGTCTCTCTGTTGAAATTTTTGTGCTGACATGCGAAATTTAGATGTCATTGTTGCTGTTAAGCAGGCATGTTGGTAGTCATTTGTGGTATCAAGGAAAGAGGAGGACCATACTTCTATTGGTACCAAATCAAGATGCTGTGATGTTCCTGTGTTGTGTTATGGGCATGTTGGTACTTCCTCCTTCCAAAGGGGAGGTGGTTGCCACCCCCCCCCCCCCCATCCATCACTTTCACTGGTAACATAAAGTGCTTGGTTTTGACAAAATTATCTGTTTCACTTCCCTGAATTGAAAGGGGAATTAACTGCAATAACCATACCATTCCCCTCATCGTAATCCTAGATGAACAAGCAGAACCACTCACATATCAAGCACATATCAAGCCAAAGCAAGCTTAAGCAAGACTTAAATAACTCAAGACTTTAACACAATAGAACCACTTTAGGGCTTCCTCAATGAAGTACGTGCTTTTAAGTGGCTTGTGGAGTGGTTTTGCTTGTTTTCTTTTTTGTTGTGAGTTTGCTTTGGAATGTTTAGCTTGTTCTTGTTTGAAGTTAGCTGTCTTGGTAAGGTTTATTGTTAGTTAAGGTGAATTCCCTTTCAACTCAGAGGATTAGATGACAAGACATTTTTTCACAAGCAAGCATTTTATGAAGTGTTTTGGGATCCCCTGTATCTTACCTTACCCCGGTGGATGTTGTTTTTGGATGCAAAAGAGCGAACATGTCAATTGGACCAAGACATTAAATAATTTGGGCACCAAAAAATGGGGTTTTAGCAAGCCGGGAGAAACAACCTGAAGGGAAGGGGCTTCTTCGGTAGACGAGGGTTAAATGATAAAGCTGTTTAAGCATGAAAATAACGGTATGATTTTTTGAACCAGTAATCTCAATCTCTTTACGACGAATTAACCCCGGCGCCACCATTATTTTTGCTTGGAAGAACTCGGCCCCGGCCTCGTTCTTCCCTTAAAAGAATGGTAATCGCCTGGGTTCAATTCGTCGTAAAGAGACGACCGGTCCAAAATCATACCTTTATGCTCAAATAAAAGGATGTGGTGACAGAATACTGAATTTTAAAAACAAACGAGCTAGATAAACGTAGCGCGCGGACTGTTTGCAGGGTTATTGCCAGTTGGTTTACAAAAACAACACGGTGGGATTAATTCAGTATTCTGCCACCACAATCCTTCAACATGCAGCTAATTCTGTTGAGGCTGCCCGACTTCCACGGGTTGTGGCACATACTAAATTCTTAAACTTTTGATGTTTGCTGGCATTTTTTAGTCCGAGGTTGCTCTGACTAGACACTCCATATGGGTTGTGGTCGCCCGGGGCTCGCCAGGGGCTATGACGTGTTCAAGCTAGGCATGTTTTGTTCCTTGCATTAAATTATTCATTTTGTTTCAATCGAGTATGTTTTAATAAGTCCCCCCCCCCCCCCCAATACATTAAAGGGTGCAAACCAAGAGATTTGAGGCACCAAACGTTAATCTGTCAAATGTAATTCAAATAGATTAGACACTCAGGTTTCTTACCTTGTAGTGTGGCTCAGAAATGTCTTAAAGGGAGATAAAGGGATTTTGATGCTTATATTTCCAATATAATATTTGGGTTGAATATCATATTGCTCCTACACGAAATTAGAAATTGCTGAATTTTTGTACCAAACAAACGTTTCCTCAGCTTAATCCTTTAGATTGGGGGATGGTTTAGATGGAAAGCTTTACCACCAGGGCAAAAACCAAAACTTTCAATTTTTTTAGGGACACCTGGTATGTGAAATCTGCTCGTTGTGCACCTTTTAATCAGGATCTCAATTTGATAATTTGATTTTTTTTCTTCCAAAGTCAAAAATTTGCCCCAGAAGTCTATAGTCTATAGGCCTTTTCCTAGTCCCTATAGTAAAATATAGGGACTGAAACTAGTCTAAGGCAAATCTTAATTATACTTTAAGGAGGATGGCCCAAATTTATAAAGGCAATAAAGTGTAATATTGATAGAATGGGACCTTCACCCCAAAACCAAAACTGTGCGGGTAAGTTCGCGCGATATTTTTCACCCCGGTTTTTTAAGTGAAGCTTCAAAAAATGTGATTTTGTAATCCCCATAAAATTTACTATTAGGCCCTAAAAATTTCATGAATTTTGCACAAAATAGGGTGTTTTTAAAACCCAAAAATGTGAATAGGTGTGGGGTGTTTTTCCATTTCCTACGACGAGCATGGGTACCCGACAGTAAGAGGAGTGACGCTACCGGGTATGGGCGGTGGCCGTTTGGTGATATTTTCTAAATCTAAAAATTAATGGCCTTGATCGCTAATAGCATCGTCCCGGGAACCCCAGATTTTACCGAAGTGGTCAAAATTTTGTATCAGGAAGAAAGCTACTATTTTTCTCATTTACCCTGTAAAATATTAGGGCTGAAGGATTTGGTTTGGGAGTATAATTCCATTTGGTTCAACCAACAGTACTCTATGGGGCTCACAAAATCATATTTCTAGTTACCAATGCACCTGTGTAAAAAATCTCAAAATTGTTGAAAAATTGGGGGGTGCTCTTTAAAAAAATAATGCTGCTATTATTGCTTTAAATATTGGATCGACAAAATGAGACCAATTTTTGCCCTAGACATTTAAAAAAGTTGCCTATAAAAAAAATAATGATCCCTTAGTTATCATACTTTAAATTGTAAAACCGGAAGTAAAAATTGAAATTCTTTTTGTTTTAGGTAAAACTGTGTGATCAGAAAATATCTTGAATAATTTTCTTATCTTTACAGATCGTTGGTTTAAAGGCAGACACTTTACGCAAACAGGAGGCCTTTAAGAAGGAAGCTTACAGAATGCAATTCATCTGTCAAAACCAAAACCAACCAGCAAGGTAATGTTACCCCTTCTTATGCCTTCTTACAGTGTTTTTGATTGTTTAATATAAGATACACCATGTGGTCTGTAATAAAAAGCCCCGGGGCATTTATTATCTAGGCAATTTTTTTTTTAGTTATGTTCTATAGCAACCATAAGCCAGCAAGTATGTTAACCACTGGGTACTATACTGCATTCGTACAGTTTATGCATGGATGCTATGAGAATCCTTCGAGAATCGCTTCTGTGATTCTCGTTGACAAACATCAAAGTGATTAAAATGTAACAGGGACCAGAAGCTGTGGGTATATAAACTATATTTGATATATCCAATTAGAAACCGAGCATTTGGCGTAAGAAAAATGCTGGCGTTCAATCAAGAGCCGAGGAAGGATAAACAGTTAAACCAGCGAAGAAGAAGAAGATGCCCTTGCAAAGTCACAGTAAGTTGATTTAGGCTAAAGGAGGCCATTATGAAATTTAGTTATTATTGCTATCAACTTGCCCTTTACCAGTAGCCAGAGGGTGTTTTTAAGTCAATCCCATAATGCATTGCAATGTGCTATAGTGTACTCTGCAAAACCACTTGTTGGAAACTTACGGATAAAAAGTGTTTTAGATTGCTAAGAAGCAAATTCAAGACATTTCATGATCATGCTAAAATTAGAGTTAAAAGTCAGGGTTGTATGTATACATGTGGCTCACATGAACTGATTGAATGAAATTTCTAAACCTGGTACCACTTCTGGTAAAATATGGGGCTTCTGGGGACGAGGCTATTAGCGATCGGGCAAGGACCTTTACACATTTACATAAGTATGTTTTTGCCTTCACTTTAGGTGTGACTTAATACACTGTTAATCGGGGACATTTTCTGGAAATGCCCTTGGTCCATTTATTTTCAAAAATAATTAGTATTTATACCAAATTTATCAGTTATAGTGTTAGAATATTGAAAATATAATGAAGTTTAAGAGTAGGGAAGAGTTGATAGATTAATAACGACTGCGAATAAACAAGAAAAAAAATATATAATATAGATTTTGAAAATTTACATTGTATATCTTTTTTTTTTTCAGATCAATTTGGGCAGCAAAAGCTAAACTGTATGAGAAGATGACGAGCGGAGAACAATTCCAGTTTTATGCAGCAGATGCTTGTTTATGATGAAATAAAAAAAAAGGGCATCAAAAGTACAGTGATCCCATAAAAAATTTGGCAAAAGAAGGGTTCCCTTTTAACAAATTCAGAACCAAAGTAATCACAAGATACCAGTTTCTAGAAATGTCCTGATTTCGGATTTTTTGAGGGCCGTGCTATGTTGGAAGGACCACCTACATTCAGTGGTAAGCTGGAGATACACAGTGTTTGAAAGTCTCATTTAGTATAACAAACCAGAAATTAAAACAAAAAATATCAACGGCGACCCACTTTTTGAAAAATAATTTGGGTTATTCTTACCACTGACTTCATCCATGTAAAAATAAATTTTACAAAATTTCACTTTTTTATAATTTTTAATGATTTTCCTAAAAAATCTAGTTTAACACGTTCTCTCTATGGAAAATGGGCATATAGAGGGCGCTTAACATACAAATATTGACCTCGGTAGGCCTATATGACAGATTCCGCAATGTATTTTTACATTTTTGCAGAGGTAATAGCTTTTGCATGTCCCTACTTATATAAGTTGTCACAATTGTCGGGTCGGCTGTGTTGACCTCATATCCTCGTCGGCTCTTTCCTCTTTACATCTTATTAATCTCTCCTCCTTTAACACCTTCTCCCTTTACGGCTACCCTCTTATTTCTTAACATTTTCCGCCTTTCTCCTTTCCCCTACACCTTGTTCCTTCAATTGTGTCGCCAATTCTTAAAATTGCCTCTAAAAATAAGGAGATGGGTTGCATGGGGTCAAACAGCTGTTGAGTTGAAATGGATGGACGTTGCTGCTTGTTCATCATCAACCAAAAAGGTCAACCTAAAAGGGAAAACCTGATAGGGAGTGGTTGAAGTGACTGGATGTATGGATGGATGGATGTTGCTATGTCTCTCATCAACAAAAAGGTCAACTAAAAGGTTAAACCTGATGGTAGTGGTTGAAGTGACATGGATGTATGGATGGATGTTGCTATGTCTCTCATCAAACAAAAAGTCAACCTAAAGGTAAACCTTATAGGTAGTGGTTGAAGTGACTGGATGTATGTATGGATGTTGCTATGTCCCCATCACCCAAAGTTCAACCTTAAAGTGTACCTGGGCTGTGGGTCGTGGTAGTGGTTGAAGTGACTGTATGTGTGAATGGATGTTGCTATGCCCTCATCAACAAATGTCAAACCTAAAAGGTAGAGATTAACCGATATTGGTATCGGAACATCGGATCAGGGGCCGATTCTGCAAAATCGGCAAAAAATTGGATCGTAAAAATATGTCAAGGCTCAATAGCAGCCGAGTGTACTGATGAAATGAAAGGGACCCGAAGACAAAGTGTATTTTTTCCAGTTTTTTACATGTAAAGCATGAGACAGGAGTTGCCTCCAAAAAGGTAACCTTTCCCCGAAATTCTAATCGAAATAAGCAAATGTGGACTGCACAGATTTGTTGATTATAATTATCGTCGCCAATTCCTAAATTTAAGAATTTGAACTCAGTGCAATCTTTAATATGGGGCAAATCGTCGGATCGGATCGTTGATCGCCGATACTACAATGGATGTTGCTATGGATGTTTGTCTATTCCCGGCCGATCTGGAATCGGCAAAGGAACCCTGGATCGTTTCATCTCTACTAAAGGTACCTGATGGTCGTGGTTGAAGTGACTGGATGTATGGATTTTATGTTTTGGCTATGTCCCTCTCAACAAAAAGGTCAACCAAAAGGTAAACCTGATAGTAGTGGTTGCTGTCTGTGTTACTGATGTGTGGATGGATTTGCTATGTCCCTCATCAACCAACAGGTCAACAAAAGGTAGAGATTAACTGGCTTATTTGGATCGGACCTCGGATCAGGGGCCGATTATGCCAAAATCGGCAAAAAATTGGATAAATATAAAAAACTAGGTCAGAGGCTGCCGATTCTCAGCCGATGTACTGAATGAGTGAAAGGGACGAAGTATATTGGGTATTTTTCCAGTTTTTAAGTAGAAGCTGAGCCAGGAGTTGCTCAAAAAGGAACCTTTCCTCCGAATTCCTAATAGAACATAAGCAAATGTGGAATGCACAGATTTGTTGATTATTACATTATATCGCAATTCCTAAATTAAGAAATTGAACTCAGTGCGACTTAATATATGGGGCTAAATCGTCGATCGGATCGGTGATCAGCCGATACTACAAGGATGTGCTAGGGATGTTGATGTCCCGGCCATCGGATCGGCCAAAAGGAAACACTGGACGGTTAATATCTACTAAACGGTAACCCTGATAGGTAGTGGTAAAGTGACTGGATGTTGGATGGATGTTGCTATGTCCCTCATCAACAAAAAGGGGCAACCTAAAAGGTAAACTGCTAGGTAGTGGTTGAAGGGACGGAGTTATGTAGGGATGTTGCTATGTCCCTCTCACCAAAAAGGTCAACCTGATAGGTACTGGTTGAAGTGACTGGATGTATGGAGGTTTTTTTTTTTTTTTTTTTTTTTTTTTTTTTTTTTTTTTTTTTTTTTTTTAAAAAGTGTTTTTTGACTAATTGTCAACTAAAAAGGTCAACCTAAAAGGTTAACCTGAAGTAGTGGGTGAAGTGACTGGATGTATGGAGGGAGTTGCTATGTCTTCATCAACCAAAAAGGTCAACCTAAAAGGGAAACCTGATCAGGTAGTGGTGAATGACTGGATGTTGGAGGGATGTGCTATGTCCACCTCATCAACCTTAAAAGGTCAACCTAAAAGGTAAACCTGATGGGTCGTGGTTGAAGGGGCCCATGCATTTAATTCTATGAATATAGAGAGCAAGAAGCCGAAAACAGCGTCATTGTAGATTACTAAATATGATTGGTGTTCCAGATTTTTTCACCATATTTCATGATATGTAGTGAACTCACTGGCATCTCTATCAATAACATTTCGAAATTCTTGTAATTAGATAATTATACAGAGATGTAAATGTTCCAGAAATTCCGGATTTTATCCATAAATTTTTTTGCTGTTTTTTTTTTCTGAATCAAAGTGTCTTTGATATAAAGGTAAAACTGCTTCAAAAACCCAAGTTTTAAGTACCAATTGATTTTGTAGAAGGGGTCTCGTACATAAAATCACGTAAAGAGAACATATATTCCGGAGCCTTCACCGGATTGCTACGCTAAAATTTGTTTCCTGTTGTTTCGAATTTTGGATTTTTCAGGAAAATGAGGACTTCTCCTCTGTTACAACTCTGAAGATAGGGGATACAGGTATTTATTGCCATATGTGTGTATGGTTTGAAAAACTTTAATGGGCGATTCACATCGGAGCCCATTATTTGAAAGTTTTCCTCACCAAGGATATATGAGTCCATAAAATTGGTCCTTTGTTTCCTTTGTTATTACCATACCACAGAAAAAGTAAGATATTTCTAAGAAAATTCAGTTTTTGAGCCCAAATGTATTCTGATGTTTCATGAAAACAACAGTGCTTTTGAAGCGTATCTTTATAGTAAAGGAAGTACACTGCTAGTAGAAGGCATGGAAATATCTTCTAGGGGCAAGCATCTTTTAGGAGCACTATTCATTCCTTGTTGTACATATACTTAAAGCAATAATATCACCTTTTTTTAAGAGTGCCCTAATTGGTTTTAAAATAGTGCTATTTTTGCATAGTTGCATGGGTAATTGACATTCTAAACTATACCTTGGAAATGGTAGAGCTCGAACTTCTCTGGGTCGCATAGAAGGAAGGAAGTTTGTACTTCGTCCCCCTTAGAGACAGAACTGTCTATGTCCAAAATGGAACATTTGAGATAGGTGAGTTTAAAGTTTGATTATTAGCTAATAAAATATGAAAAGCAAGTATAAGCACTATTTGAAATATCTGGAATAAATAGAATCCTCAGGTTCATGTTACTTAAACCTTTTCAAAGTTGATATATAAGCCCTCCACACTAGTGATCCAATGGTGGTCGAAAAATGCCATTGGATCATAGCCAGTTATGGCTCTAAGGAATAATGGATCCCGCAAATTAATTCAACAGTGCTGAATAGAAAACATAAATCAGGTATAGCCGGGAAATAGTAGCGCCATGTACATGTCAATGCTTATCCATTTTAGCTCTTAATCACCAAGCAAGTTGAGTTGTGATCATTTTTGTGGTAGTTCATAATGGACAGACAGAAAGTGTGTGTTTTCCAGCAAGCGTAGTATACTGGCAATTTGTACAGGTAGACACAAGCCCCATAACATTAGAAGAAGGACCGTAGCCTTCGTCTTGTACCATCAGAATAATTTTCGAATAATAAGGATAAGTTTTATATAGCGCTTTGTCACTGTAACAGTCTCAAGTTACTGTTGCCTATAGGGTGTTGTCGACAAGGCTTTTGTCTACCTATGTCGCGACATGCATTTATTTTGCTGTCGACACGCCATGGACTGATGCTCGATTTTAAAAATATAGTTATTAAAATGACCTTTATAAAGCTTAAAAAACATCGCCGATATTTAGCGATTTTATCACCAATTTTCTATATGTTTCAGCTATCTTTTAAGTCGGGCGTCGGCGTCGCCTGTTCAGCATTCTTTTTTTGCAAAAACAAATCCATATCCACTGCGCATGTTGTTCCTAAGGAGGGGAAGGAAATCAGCCGTATGACGTAGCCAAACTCACTCGAACATGGCAGAGCAATCGCAAAATATCGCTACCCCTTTGAAAATCCCTTTGACTTAGACGTAAGTCGCACGTGACTCCCGACTGACTCGTGAGCCGAGCCGGACTTCGGCCAATAATCGGACCAGTCTAATAATGTTCACAAATGCGGACGGAAGAAAAAGAAAAGAAAAACGCGTGGAATATACACGTACGTTACAGGGGGTAGGCACTCGTCCTGGGTACTTATTTTCAAGGCTCAAAAATTCTTACATATTTTGTACGTTTAAAAGGTAAAATTGGCACCGTTAACTCATTTGTCATATCATTTTCTAAGACAATATGGTGGAGAAATATTAAAAATTAAATTAAAAGCTTTATTTTGCTGGCGGGGTCATGCGATGTCAGGGGCGCTGAATTTTGTTCTACATCACTCACTACCATAGGCCCATGCGCTTACAGTAGTACACGTTGCGTGACTCGCGTCGTTGTACAATGCCAAACATGGAACATGGCGGAACTCCTAGTGAAGTAAAATCGTTTTTTTTAGACTTGTGGGCGAACCTTTCGACGTGGATCTTGAAATTGACGTTGGCGACAAATAAAAAGCCCTACTCGACAACAACCCTTAGTGCCTATTATGACTGGACGCTTTGATATTAGGAAAAATCGGTTCCACAATCATTTGGTTTCATCTATGGTGGCTGCCTGGCCAAGGCTATCAGCCACTTAGATTGTAATATCCATCCATAACATGACAGCTCCCAGATTTCGCTGGGGTCGGCGAGGGCCCAATTGCGATTACGTATCTTGCCCAGGAACATAAACATGTTGGCATCGTAAGGGCGGGGGGACTCGAAGCTCCCCCACTTTTCCACTGACCACGCGCCTCAAATGCATGCAAATTAGTAACAATCAGTAACGTATGACGGAGCCTGTCTGTGAAGACTTAAACACACAAAGAAGTATTTTGTATTGATAACTATAGTCACTAGACAATTTCCAAAACAACTGTGCAATAAATCTCACACATTTGAAATTGGGGTGCTCTTCCAAAAAATGTGCAATTATTAAGTAGTACAAGTACAAACAAACCTAGTAAAAAAATGCATCGGTCTTCAGATTGCATGTGTGGCCTGCCATCGGGGTTTGCAAATATAGCTTCATATGACCTTTGGCCTTGGTATGTGACCTTTGCCCGCATCAACGAATGAGGAATCCGATGTTGCGTCTATGACTCAAGTTTGGTTCCAACTGAAACTTTTCAATTAAGGTCAATTTTACATTTCCAGCCTATCTTACAACTTGACTTCAAATGACCTATGACCTTGGTATGTGACCTTTGATCTCATCAGCAAATGAGGGATCCCATGTTAATCCTTTTTCACAACAATAAGAGACCTCAACAACAGTGGACAGTGATCCCTATCTGTCTTCCTGCCTTTAGGCAGGTGACACAAAAATGACAGTATTTATGTTTTGCATTTCACAACAGATGAAAGCACCAATGAAAGGTTTCTAGTAGATTTTGAAAAGAAAGCCATAGATAAGATTCACAAAAGCAGAAGCGAAGATGAAAATGTTGGGGAAGATGAAGAAGTAACAGCATCAGTACCAACCAGAGAGGAAATGATGAAGAATAAAGCAAAGGAGGATGAAGTAGATGATAGTAACATCCCACCTCCTGCCAGTGCTGATGAAGAATGGTTAGTATGAGGGGTGTTCGATAAGTTCCCAGCCTAAGTCCCTAACCTCCTATTTCGGTTTTTATATAGGCGTTACTGCAGGCCATATAAAGCCACAAAATATAGCCATTTCATGTTAGTTATTTACTGTAGCCCACAAAATGCCACATGGTATTTTGTAGCTGGCAGTAAAGAAGATATATTAAAAAGTTGTATCTATAAGACTGATGTACTGTAAGCTATAAGGCTACAGCAAAAAAAGTCGGCAATGGATCTATTATCTATATTACATGTAGATAATATTGATATGCCCAAGGGCTACAAAAAGCCACATGGTACTTTCTAGACTAATTTACTGTAAGCCACAAAATAGCTCATCCTTTTTAAAGATACAACTTACTGTGGGCTACAAAAAGCTACAAAGTTGCGGGGTGTGGCTTTTTGACGCTTACAAGAGGGTTGGGGAAGGTAGGAGTCAGTTTAATTAAGGAAATCAAATTTATTTTTCAACATAATCCCTTTGAACATCAACACATTAGTCCAGAAGTCAATGAGCATGCAGATCCCTTCTCTGTAAAAGTCTGGATCTTGGATCTCCATGGTCCACATCATCTATGACGTCATCATGAAGGAAAAATGGTGACCATAGATTCTCTTTCTTCAGCCTCAGAAAGAGATTAGACGATAATAGTATGAGGGTGCTAAAATCATGAAACTAGGTTGGGTGGTCGAACAGTTTGAATTTTACATTGTATGGGATAGCAGCCAAAGCCACCTAGACTTATGGCCTGGATTGATTGTCCAGGTAGAAAGAGCCACCCCTTGCCACTACATGCTAGTGCAAAGCCAAAACTATATGAGCACCCCTCACCCCAATAAATAAGGCTTATGTGAGAAAAATGCTTTAGTATAACGACTTATTTTTTGTTACCAGTGTACATCAATGTCTTGAGTTTGCTCAATTGGGATCTTGAAGAAATATCTTTAATTTTTTGATAATTGGTAAAATATCAATATTCCTTAAATTGGGAGAAGTAGAGAGTAATTATTAATGATGCAGTTATAAAATAAAGACACTATCAGTGCATCACCCGTAAAGAGAATAAAACATTTTTGAAAATTGGCAGTAAGTAATAATTTCAATTGAAGGATAAGTCTGTATAATTCTCATAAGTTATTTTTTCCAAACTGAAGAATTGAATGAAAACGGCAGTCTACAAAGATATGACTTTCCAATTGAATTACGTTGTTGTAGTAAGTGTCCGAAGGGACAATAATGACTAAAGTAGCGGAAATATATGTGCCTATTAGGTTGCTTCGGTCTTATTACATTTGCGGTATTCGTAAGTGTACCCGTACTTGACATACACTGCAAAAATTACTTTTGAGTGATTTTCGATTTAATGATTTAAACAATCACTGATAGTGCCTTTACGTTCTTATTATTCTGAGCTGATGTTGTTCACTTACTTGTGGAAGTTTCAGCTCAGTTGCTTTCATCTGCACTTAGATGCAAGCTCCAATCATTGTTAAGTTCCGTATTGTGTAAATATACCATTTTGCTTTCCGCACGGAAAGTGATGGACACTTTTCGGGCTTTGGCTTTTATACTTATAGATTTAATCTTATCACTCCTAGCTCTACCAACCGTCGGTTGTTAGCTAAAAATTATTTAGAAACAAGTGATTTTAGTGCTTTGTTTTGTTCTAGTAGTTTTATGGAGGCAGCTGGTTCGGATCCAGCAAGCATACATGCGTTTATACACTCCCCATGTGCTTAGTCCAGGGAAAGATTGATCAACAGAAAAAGATTGGTTTTGAGGTGATACTATACACGTCAAATCATTAAATTTGAAAATAAACATTTTAACCTGTTTAACAGGGTTGATTATGTTGCTACCTTGGGAAGATCTAGACGATGCATGAGGAAGGACCTGCCACAGCTGATCAACATGGATAAAAGAAATTAATCCAGATAAATTCAGCGTGAGCAGTGGAAGTACAGAATAACTTGGGAAATAACCAGTGCAATCCAGACAATAAATGTGAACCAAATGATTTAAATTCCAGGCGGTGGTGGCCAGCCCTCCATTCATTACTACAATTACCAAAATGTCAAAAACAAAACACTACAGCAATACCGAGTACAAACCACAAACCATTTTGGGTGCTTTTGACTGTGGGTCGGTCACTGGTGTTTCCCAAGACCTACATCCGACCACGCCTCATTATTAATACAAACAATTCAGAAATAACCCTTCCAGGGCGTTGATGCTTCAACTCCAACGGTTTTTGGGAATAATAGTAAGGCTCGGACGAACAATTAAAAAATTCAGAATTTTTTGTCCAAAATTTCGCTTTTACGTGTTATAAACAATGGCGACGTCTAATGGGGATTTCTTGTCGCCCGCCCCTGTGTAAAGGGATTAGCAGTGATTTGCTAATCCGAACATCGAAAAAAGTCTCAACATCATATTTTTTGTATTTTTTGTTACTTGGCATGGATATGCAAAAATAACCTGCCAGTGGGTCTGGCTTTGATCCATGTATTAAAGACAATGCAGTACTTTTATCTGATTCTTTAAAGCTGACTCAGAGATTTCGAATAGTTATATTTTGTTGAAAGCAGTAATTTAAAATATCAATTAAAAAAATAGTCACACCAAAATGCTTAATTCCACAGTTAGAGATTGAATCTTGATTTTCCATTTTCATCAGTAACAGTTTATGTCACAGTGAACCGTGCCTAGTATAACCGTGTATAACAAAATTTCCAGAATCCCGAATTTTATAACAAAGTTTTGAACTTTCCTATAGAATGAACTTTCGATTTGAGCTTAGTTATTTCGACACAGTGATCTAGTAAGATGGACAAACATTAATGTATATGCAAAGTCCCGATTTTGAAAAATGATTGCGCCTTCATCAGGCGCGGATCCAGGGAGGGGCCGCGCGCCTCCCGGTAATTCTGCAAATTCTTGCAAAATCACCCATTTAGCTCATTTTGACAATTTACAAAACACGCCTTTCAAGCCCCCCCGCGGTCATTTTGACGTTTTTACAAATCCCTGATCCGCCCCTGCTCATCGGGAAATCTCTGAGTCACGCTTTACTCTATACATGCGTATCACAAATTTCGATTGATTCAAAAAGCCTTTCTGGTGCTATTTACGTTTATTAATCAGCTAAGTGACTTTAAAACACGGTTATCTCACCCTTCCATGCTAGCCTCTTCGAGATCGACAGGGTTGCCCGCCAATGGTGCTCTGTCGTCTTGTTTTAGCGTGTTGCTATGTGGGCCATCAGCCAATCAAATAGCCGCTTGAGTGGCTGCTTCTGTCTGTTCTATTCGATCCTGTCACTTGGTGTGTGGACTGCCGTCTGTGGAGAGGTCATATTCTTCGTGGCTCGCTACACCCTATTCGTTTTTAAAAGGAAAACCGCTCATCTTCGGGTTTAATTTATGAATTTGGGTTGCCCGTACCGCCGCTTTAAGCTAGTATGAGTCCCAGTTGTAATCAAACAGGAAACCTGGAACATTATTCTATTTGGAAAGTTTTATAACTCTTTAGTTTTGATAATGTTCGGAATTGGTCGGAACTTGTGTAGAACCCTGTTCTATGGTCTGATGGAACTAACCGCTGAACGTTTTCACTACCAGGATTCTGTTACTACTGCGTCAGTGTTTCCTTCTTCGTTACAACCGTTGGGCCGTTTGTAATGACCATCGTGTCCTGTGGAGGTGCGATCAGAAACTCATATTCTTTTATATTATTCGTCGACTACTGTTTGCTTCATCCAGGATTCATGAATTGTGTAGTAAACTGCTCTGTTTAAGCAGAAAATGATTTCAAGTTTGCGACTAGATGTTTTCAATGGTGGACGGCGTGGGAAAATCACTTGTTGGTGTTCATATGTGAAATTAGTCTTACGACAGGACGTCCCGTGTGCGATGAATCTCCTACTGAACTGGCAGTTTCGTCATCTTGTTAGCGACCTAGTGAGAAGTTTTTTGGAAAATACCTCAGGGTTCGGCGTATAAAACGAACTTGCTTCGAAATAAACATGCAGAACTTTCAACTATCTGTGCATGATTGTTTGCCCGCTGATTGTCATCATTAATATTCCATGTCCGTAAGGATTGCCGGCATTTCGACTGGTTGCTGAACGTTTTTCTTGTGGTTGGACGACATCTCAATTCATGCCGTTTGTGGTGCTATTATTTAGACTTTTATTGGCACAAGGAGTCCAAATCAACTAGTTGTTATGAGATTTGTGAAGGTGTGCTATTTGTTGTTATAACTGATGAGGACGTGCCTATTCGATGCAGCGGTTTTTTTCTTAATGACATGTTTGAAGTTGTGCTAAGCAGATGGAGCGGTATATCTATCCTTGCCATAATGTGCTGAGTGATTGTTATTGTAAATTACTATCAGGCCTACGTATATTCTCTAATAAATGCCCCCCTCTAATAAAAACGCCCCCCACTACTTTTACATGAAAAATAAAAAAAACCTCCAATAAACGCCCCCACGTTTTTGATTGCCGAAGGTCGGCCGAAACTCCTCACCAATTTGTCCACAACCAAACATTACACTGCTTAATTAAGCAAGATAACCCTTTTGTAAGTGTAGAGTTGCAAAAAACCTGCATCTTTTAATGCCGATATTTGTGCAATGAATACATTATACGCTATTATATAGCGGGACAGATATCAGCGATTTTCGTCTGTGTGCGCGGCCATATATTAGAAAGGACAAGCATGTTTTTTGATATCCTATTTTCGAAGAGCACCGGTAACATTGCCATATAGTCTGATCTGCCAACTTGGTACTAGTAGGGATATTCTATATTTTGTAATATGTTTTTTGAGTTTGCAAATACAGAAAGTAAATGCCGACTTCCCCTAAAAATAGGATTTACGAGATCAAATAATAAATATTATACCCTTGAATTGATAAACAGCTGGCAGTAATAGACTACTATTGACCCAATGACCCAATGACATACATAATACCCGATATCCTTTGACCTCGGTCGGTAATTACATCGTAATACTGTTGTTGATTGAACTCTTGTAAATGCAAATACGTAATCGGTCGTACCAGCCATCAAAATGGTATTTTTCACACGCGTTTCGGCGGCAGTATTTTCTCTGTTCGATCACATGGTGCATGACCAGCTGTGGCAACTCTGGAAAGTGATATTTAAAAGATAAAATTAGTGGGTAGTAAGAAAGAATCAGCAAGAAAAACAATGTTTTAAGAGGATAATATATAGCTCAAATGCTGAAATGGATTGGTAATGTGTGGTCCTAGTGTGGATATCTGATTTGCCACTGCTGATCGCTGAGTTGATCGACAAGTGACTAACATCAGGTGGGAGCAGGTAAGGTACAACGAATCATCCGCGATCATACATTATTTTTTGGCACAGCGTCGGCGTCCATATTTTGGCGAAAAAGGTTGAAACTCACAAGACAAATACGGGACCTCAATACGGATTTCTGAGTAATGAAATGGTATTTTAAATTGGCAGCTCTGCAGAGGTGCTGCCGCATGTTTTTAATGGTACATTATAAATGGAACAAATGACCTCAAAATCAACGCCCCCCCACCTTTTGAAAATGCAAACGCCCCCGGGGCGTTTATTTGAGGATATACGTGTATTTGAACTGTGTGTAACTCAATATTACTATTAAGATATGCCTATGCTTTCCAAGTCATTCTTTTTTTTTGGGGTACTCTTTTTGTTATGCATGCGTGATCGCTGTAAAATTGGATGGATTGATGCGTGTATTGTTATGAATTTGGTGCAATTTTAAGATCGTACATTACAAGGCTACTTAGTGGGGCTTTGTAGAGAGAGAGAGTTGTGTGGTGAGGTTTGTGTGTTTAGTGTCTTGGAGTGAGTTAAAATGTTTGCCCCGTGGCTTTTTTGTATGGTCCTTGCCTTAGGGCCATATTTTTTTTATACATCTTGCCAAAATCTTTCATAGGCAACAACTCTATTGTACCCTCGCAAATCGCTTTCTTCAAGCGCAGCTCTTCACACAACACACAATAACCACACACATTCACACACCACACCACACCCCGCTGCACCCCCGGCACACACACATTCACACACACCATACGCAAACACACACCTTATCGTTATTTAAGTATCTTAATCTCATTTCATTATTTTTCCACATCATGTTTACTGGTGTGAGAAAAGGGTTGTTGATTTGGACTGTTTCTTCTTTGTGTTTAGGCGCATGATTGTGTTTACCACCTATTTTGTGGTAGTCCCAGTTAAATTTTTTTGGTGTGTGGTGTAATTTGTATGTTTTTGGCTTTCAAACTATTTTTTCTTTAGTGTAGGTGCGTGTTTGGTGGTTGTTAACTACTTCTGTAGCTGCAGTTGCTATTTTCACGTGTTGCTATTTTGTTCGTAAATGACTACAAATTTCATTTACATATTAGATTCAGGATATTGTTCAGTTACTCGCTATGTTTATCATCTTTCTTTCTGGTTCTTGGTTCGCTTTTTTTAGTAGAAGTTGCTCGCAATCTCTGATGGGAACTTTTGTAGTGTCTATAATTCATCCGTGTTGCCTTTACTGTATGCTTGGTACTGTGATTTTTTCCTGAACATTGTTTTGGTGGCAAATAAAAGGTATTTTTAAATACCTTAAAAAAAAAAATATGTGCATATTTTTTACTGCTTTTACAAAAAAAAAATCAAAATAGGTCGTTAACTTCCCTTTTGTGCGATTTCCTCTTTTAGACGCAGGAATTCGTTAGGTTTTGTATTTAAGCATTTGGAAGTTTTTGTTGCTGGGTGTGGTCAGAATTTCCTTGAATGCTCTTAGCGCAAAGTTTTTTGTATTCGGACTCCGAAGGGTTAATGTTAATAATGCGTGTTGGCCTGTGCTGTGTCTCCGAATTTAGCTGTTCTTCGTGTTTGCATGTGTTGTGAGCGTGGTTCTCCTTCTTGCAATGTTTTTCCATTTCTAATTGAATTCCGTTCCTGTGGTTATTTAATTGGTGAGCAAAATCGGACTTCCAAATGTTTGAGGGCGTGCATTTCTTAAAAGTTTTGTATATTTTCTCAGTCATACTGGCTTTTTCATTCCTTATTGGTGAGCAAGGGTTACTTTCTGTATACATGTAGTTGTTGGTGGTATCATGGGTCTTTATGGAACTGTAGGTGTAAGCAAATTCTTTTGTTGTTCTCCTTGTGTTTTTTTTCTAGAGTTTCAAGCTGTTACCCTAGTTTTAGAAGTCACAATTTTCCAGTATGCTATTGTTTATTCCAGGCAGTGTTCCATCCGGTGAACCAACCTTTGGAGCTCAAAAGGAGCTTGTCCTGGTCTAGTTTTTACTTTTTTGCTAATATAGGCATGATATGCAGGCTTAAGGTTTTCTAGGTATTAGTGGTTGGATAAGATACTTTGATAGGCAGAGTGTAGTTTTTTTGCTTACGTAATCGGTGGTCGTTTAATATTTTTGTTAAGACAGAGATGTTTGGGGTGGTATCTAAGGTGTTCCGCTTTGTCCTTAGAATACGAGAGCAGGAAATACTGCAAGTGTCATCTTTTAACTAGCTGGGAAGTACAGTAATAGTTGATGCCATGTATGCACTGGAGATAATAAGAAGGTCCGTTCTGGCAAAATATGAAAGTTGGAATTAGTAGTAAGCAATTTTGGATGTGCATGATGTTATGAGAACCGGTTGCCGGGTACGAAAGTGCATGGTTACCGGTTTTAATGTAAGCAACTGTCATGTGATTAGGAAGTTTGAGTTGAATTTCTGAGGAAAATGATAGTATTCCTTGGGGCAAAGGTTATTAATAAAGATGTCTTGTTAGGAACTGGAGTGAGCAGAAGGTGTCTGAATGGAGGTGTTTCTTTCTTTTGACCGGTTTTACAGGAAGGTTTAGAGGTTTTGGCATGAGCAGGAAATATGGAGAGGGAATAGGATGAAGGGAAGAGAGTTACTTGGATGGCTCGCTTAGAGGGGTAGGTTAAAGGGAAGAAGGTTTACTTTGGATGGTAAGCGTAGTTAAGTGGCCTCAGAAAAAGGTCAGAGGTAGAGCTACTTAAGATAGCAACGACAGAGTGTTGAGACACAACTTGAGCGCCAAGGTCTGTGCTATGGCCCCTTCATGACAGCGTGATGTTAATTTCTGTTATATCATTAAACGCAGTAGGACGGAACTAGTAGGACGGAACTCCACTTTTTTTTTCCATCACTATTTTCGTGTCATCTCATTCAACCCTGTGGTCTAGTATGTTCCATAGTTTTTTCTGAGCTGTCTTTTTCCTCCTGTACATGTTTGTGGCGTTTGACAATTTTCCCTTTAATCATTTCAACCCCTTTTTTATATTCCGGTTAGAATCTATTTCCCGTAAGCACAGCAAATAGGCCATCAGGGAATCCATGCAATTTGGTGCTACACAATTCATTGAATCATTCTGTATTTAAGCTTTAGAGAGTGTTTGAGCTTGATAAGGTGCGTGGTGGAATGTGCAAGTGTAGTTGGTGTTACCATCTACGATACATGTTTGTTTACTTCTACTTGAATATATAATAACCTTGAAAATGTCATCCTCTTTCAATAGATATTCATATATTCAGATTTATTTGTCAATCAATCAATCTACATATTAAATCATGACCTCATTACAGAATAATACTAATAATTCTGTTAAGTGGCAAAATAGAATAATAAATTTCCAGATTTATTACATGCTCCCTATTATAATATTGAGAATGATCAGCGTGATAATAATGATACAAATTTATATAATTTTGCAATTAAGTAAGTAGAAAGCAATACGATTGGCGATGGACGAGGTCACTACTAAATGCAAAGCGTGAAGGTGTAGTGACCTCTTTATATGTTACATAAAAATAATAATGACAAAAAAATATTATATTTATACAGGTTTCTCATTTTTTTCATGTGTGTTTTTGATGTCTCTTAAAACTTTGGCATGGTCATTTTCATTTAATTTCGTATTCCTTAAGATTCTTATTCGGGGAATGGCACAAATGACCCCCTTTTTGGTGTATAAGATCTTGCTTGTACTTCAATCCTTCATTTTTATGTTGTCTCTCACAAGGTGCAGCAAAATACAGTACGATGAATAATATGTTGATGTATTATAGTACTTGAGTGATTCATTGAAGTATTTAGAAAATATATTCGACGCCAGTGAATTTTTAATAAACTAGCGGTTGCCCGCGCTTCGCGCGGGCAACCGCTAGCAATTTGAATGGGAGGCGTTCACTAAATGGGGTTTGAATCACTCTTCACATGACGCAAAACTTAAGATACTTACGTAGTTGTCCAAGCCTCGTTATTTGCCTTTATTGCCTTAAATGGGTTATTTCAGAGCTTTCAAGAGTTTGCCCCCTATTCCAACATGAGCTATGAAGCTATAGGTGAACATTTAATACTACTAACATATGTTAGATATGTTATTTCAAAATGGCGGACACAACCGGGTCATTTTTTCTTACTCACCCTGTATATATTTTTATTGGTATTGTGGCCTATAACGAATTTTTAACAAGATAGAATATACAATTCCTCCTGCAAAAATCCTGTGGAGTGTGGCCCACCCCCCCCCCTTCCACACTAACCACTGTGGACATTGAAACTGATAATGACAATGCAAACATCGGGGACTTATCACTGGCTCTGAATTGTCGGATTGTGGGGGGTGCCCTAGTGTGAGGCAGTGGCGCCCAGCAAGGGGGGGGAATTCCCCCCAATTTTTTTCCTTCCCCTCCCCCCCCCGAAAAAAAATAACCCCCCCCCACCCCCCCCCCCCCCCCCCCCCCCCTTCCCCTCGACCAGAAGAACATGGCGGATTTTTTGCAAAAAACAGCGATTTGGGGCCCAAAAATAACCACAATTTGGGTAAATGTCAGCGATTTCGGGCCAAACTTGATTAAATCTCAAACTTTTGAGTTTTTTTGTTTCCTTTCCCCCAGAATTTCACTTCCCACCCCCCCCCCGTGCCAGAATTTCACTTTTCCTTTCCGCCCAAAGAGAGAAATCTGGTGCTGCCATTGGGTGGAGGGGGAAGCTTTGGGATTTGATGTTTCGTTAAAATGTGATAAGATTATTGGGGGGCTCAATGGTATTTGAGCCCCCCCTACAATTATTGGGGGTGCATCAACCCTCCCCCAGCCCCCCTCGCTTTCCCGACGCCTATGCTTATCGCCTAACATAGACTAAAACACCTTGATTTGGCATTAGACTCTACAAAAATTGAAGATATTGAATGATGTCAAATTTTGATGAAGTGCACAGAATTAATTTGAAAAAAGGTTTTCTCGTTAGCATCTGGTTTGTAATGACCGGGTATTACATTCATGAATTACATACGGACAAACGCCCATATCCATCTCGATCACTTATTTGGATTTTGCTATTGGATTCTCCATGCTACAATATTGCACAAATAATATAAAATAAAACCCCCCTCCCCCCTTTTTTATTAATTTTTTTTTTGGGTAAAGTCGCGGCATTTGGGCCCTAACCTACGGAAATGTTTCTTGCTCTGACTCTCCATTGTCTCACATCAAACGGATTGAAATCTCGGCGCGAAACTTGACAGATTGGGTGAGGGGTAAAGGCAATTCCCAGGGGTTTGGTTTGGTAGGGACGGGCCTCCGAGAGTCTGGAAGTAGACCTACTAATCATTTTTTGTTGCCAAAAAAAGGGACCCATCCTACTACCAGCGTGCAAATTTTGGGCCAAATTTTAACCCAAATTTGCCATTTAATTCCAAAATGTTGGCATTTTAAGCAAATTTAGACAATTTGCTTCGGATTGGGGGAATTTTGATTAATCTTAATCTCTTCCCAAACATTTTTAGCAAAATTTAGTGCTTCCATTTCTAAACAAAAATTGACATGACAATTGATATACCGAATGCTGAAATGGGACGATGTCTGTGGCATCGACCCCGTATGGTCATTTGTGTTGAGAAACCCCCTGAGGGCAATTCTATCAATATTAATCTTAATTATACGAAATCGGGCCATGAGAAAATTTGAAAAAACCCGACCCATTTGTTATACCAAAATTTGGCTGAAACGGGGTCATTGATATACCAGAAGGTTGAAATTAAGCTCCCGGATGGTCATTTGTGTTGAGAACCCCATCCCCACCCACTGGGTCAATTCCTATCAAAATTAAATCTATTATACTTAATCGGGCCATCCCTTTTATTCCATGCCACTGCAGGTTGTAAACCAGACCTGCTTTTTTCGAGCTAATAAGCTAAGTATATTTACTTTAGGCCTAAAATGTTTATGTCATTGTCATATTCGACTCCACACTCAGCCTTTCTTAATGTGCATGCAGTACAAACATATTACCAAGGACGCGAGTGTCCCAGTCATTTTCTTGTATTCTATGCGGAAGGTCACCAATTATTTATTCCGAAAATACGTTAATGTTCATGGTGCTAATTAATGAATACAAAAATAGCTTAATAAACGTATTTTCAAGCTGATATATGAGGTAGCTTTATCCTCTTATTTTTTTTGTTTTTCCAAAAAAAGAAATAATTTTAGAAATACTATCAAAGATGTCAATCTCGCCCCGCGTCACGGATTTACCCAGAAACAAAAAGGTGCGGACAATTTTTTTGCTTCAAATAACATTTGATGACCATTACAAAGTAATTTTAAGAATAAAATTTTTTTTTTTAATTAGGTTGTTTTTTTGTTTTGTCTCTTTTGTCACCAAGAAATAACTAATTTTACACATAGAAATCGCACAAAGGTCAAACCTCGAAGGACCATGGGTAATTAAGCTACTCATGGAGGACACGCATACCCCTAGAAAACGGTACCGCTCATTCCGTATTTACTCTTTTCAAACCACCGGAATGCAATACTCTCTACTACCGTTTACACGCACTGAGTACTATTTTTACAACACGTTTATTTTCAATCTCAATGAAGCTAAATAATCTATCAGCAGTTGAATACAAACCCCGAGCAAACGAGAGACACGATGGGAATGGTATTACCTGAATAGGAACACATTCACATGGCGACTCTTCCTGGGTCCACATGTCACCTCCAGGGAAAAAACAACATAGCGAAGTTCGATCTTTAAGTAAATCGATATTCATTGTGTCGATATCTGAAGGGATTTAAGCTCAGACCTGCCACATTACAGGTTTTTTTCCGGGGAGGGGGGAGGGGGGAGGGGGGGAATTGCAAAGTATAATTTTCACTTCATATTAAACTTGGTTGGAGGTTTTCTTCTCTATTCATTTTTAATTTCTAGATTTGGGTGTCATATTTTTGGTTTAATTCCTCTATATTTCTAAAATTTTTCTAAACATACTTTACTACATACGGTGCTTCAACGGCGATATTATTTTGCTTTGTTTCACAAACTACTGTGGTATTCATGTCTTTTGGATTTATAATATTTTTTGTAACTGACTTCAAGCATGGGATTCATATTCGTGATATATCACATTTAAATTTCCAATAATTATTTCTACGTAGTTCCCTCGGGCGATAATACATGCTTCTCTGTGCCAAAAAAACTACTGAGTTTCCCTCACGGGTAATATCAACTGTGTTAATCTCTATAGCATAACAAAGTACTAATATTTAAATTTGAGTTAAAATCATTTTAAAAGGCATATAATGATATAAAATGTTAACTGAATATCAAGAGTTAGTTCTCTCAGGAGAAGTATATTGCATATCTTTCTAGTTAACGATTTAATCATTGCTCATAATAAATTAAAGGTTGTTACAACAAGCACTGTATATCATACTGACTTCCTCGGTTGTTGTATGTTATGTAATCCCCTGATAGTCTTCGGGGATATCTTTGGCTGTAAGTATGTATTGGCTAAATAGACGTATGTTTTTGAATTTGTCTTCACTGACTGATTTTCTTTCATCAGAAGTAAGGTCCAGTACCCACGCACAAGTTTTTGCTCTTATCATACCGTGCTTCCACGATATAAATTGGTATTTAAACCGTATTCTAGTCTTCACCCGACTTTAGGCCAGTGTGCCGTTTTGTTTGGATTCCATTGTTGTGCGCAGCAGGGTTTACGGACTTGCCAATGGATAGGTCCTTCAACCCATTCCTCCTGTTTGTCCAATTTTAAAACACTATGTCATTAAATGACCTCTCCCCCCAAAAAGAGAATTGGGCTAAACATGCCCCCCCCTCAATGATTCCCACTCGTGGAGTAAAAAGGAACCTTTTTTTCTGTCTCTTCTTTTGCGAGGTGAGATAATTACGTTTACGAATCACGAAGTGAGTCTTAAACAAGGTTATCTCACCATTCATGCTAGATCTTCGAGATAGACAGGTTGCCAAATCCAATGGTGCTCTGGTCGTCTTGTTGTAGCGTGTTTTCCTATGTGGGCCATCAGCCAATCAGATAGCCGCTTGAGTGGCTGCTTCTGTCGGGTCTATTTCGGTCCTGTCACTTGGTGTGACGGCCGTCTGTGAAGGTCATAAATTCTTCGTGCTCTCTACACCCGTTCGTTTGAAACCCCTCCCTCCTCACCCATTAATTTTATTTCTATGTAGTCAGTTTTTTACAGTAATTAGTTGGGTTTATTTTCCATACCACTTCTTAAGTATCTTTTTGGGGTGTATAATGTTCTCATGGCATTTAACACATTTTAATAGGTACAAGAAAAATGGAGTTTTTAGGTGGTCAAAATAACAAAATTCTCTATTAGTTGGGGAGGTGTTTCCCTATTTTCATTTTTAATTTCTAGCATTTGGGTGTCATATTTTGGTTAATTCTCCAAATTTCTAAAAATTCTAAAAATTAATACTCACGGTTGCTTCAATGGGCTATATTATTTTGCTTTGTGTCAATAAAACTACTGTGTATTCATTGCTGTGGATTATAATATTTTGTACTGATTTCAAGCATGGGAGTCATTCTTGAGTATAAACATTAACTTTCCAAAATATTTTACGGAGTTCCCGCGGGCGATAAATAACATTGCTTCTGTGCCAAAAACTACTGAGTTCCCTCGGGTTATATCACCGTGTTATATCTATAGCAAACAAGTACATAATATTTAGAATTGTTGATTTAAATCATTTAAAGGCCAATGATCATGATCGCACATGTTATAACTGGAAAACTATCAAGCGTTAGTTCTCTCCGAGAAGTCTATTGCATATCTTATCTAGGTTAAACCGATTTAATCAATTGCTCCAAACATAAAGGTTGTTACAAGCCTACATGTATATCAATACTGAGCTTCCTCCTCAGTTGTCGTATGTTATATAATTCCCCACTGAAGTCATCATCGGGGATATCTTTGGCTGTAATTAATGTATTGGTCAATTGACGTTCATGGGTTTGAATTTGTCTCAACATGATTTTCATCATAAAGTAAGGTCCAGTACCCACACACAATTTTTGCTACTTATCAATAGTGCTTCCACGATATAAATTGGTTTTAACCGTATTCTCGTCCTTCACCCCGACTTTAGGCCAGTGTGCCGTTTTGTTTTTGATTCCATGATTTGGCGCAGCAAGGGTTTAGCGGACTTGCATGGTGAGGTCTTCACCCATTCCTGTTTGTCATTTCACAATATGCATTAATGACCTTCTCTCAGATGGCTAAACAATGCCTGAACAAATTATATGTGCCACTACCGTTTGTTTCTTCTTTCTGTCTCTTCTTTAGCGAGGTGAGACATTACGTTTATGATCACGAGTGAGTCTTAAACAGGGTATCTCACCCTTATCTAAGCTCATCTTCGAGATCGACAGGGTTGCCATCCAAAGGTGTGCTCTGTCGTCTTGGTTAGGCGGTTGTTGCTATGTTTGCCATCAGCCAATCAGATAGCCACTTGAGTGGCTGGCTTCTTCTGTTCTATTCGAGAAGAGTCCTTTCCCTGGTTTTTTTTCTACTTTCCTTCTTTTAATTTCCTGACCTTGCGTCTTTCTCCTCATACCCCTCTTTCGTTTTTAACCCCCCTCCTCACCCTTAATTTTATTTTATGTCGTCAGTTTTTTTTACAGTATTATTTTGGTTTATTTTCCATCCATTTATGTCAGCTTTTGGTGTGTAATAATGTTTCTCATGGCATTTACACCATTTTAATAGTACAAAGAAATGAGTTTTTAGGTTGGTAAAATAAGGGTTGTTTTACAATCAGGGTACCTCGCCTGTCTCTTTGGGTGAAAAATGAAGTCTCATCTGATTATTTTCATATTGATGGTTTTGCATTGTAGGCAGTCAAGCGGTATAATTCCAAATTTTGAGGCGTCATATCTCCGTGAACAATTTTTACGATTGATGAAAATGTTACATTTTTCGGAGAGGACACGATTTTGACGGAACATTTCCTTCATTTCCTACCTTGGGGTGAAAAAACGAAGTGCTTTCATTATTTTCAGTATTAATGTTTTTGAATTAAGGTCATTCAAAGAGTATGTTTCCAAATTGTGGAGGTGTGAGGTTTTCATTTCAATGTCAATCACAGGAACAATTTTTATGGTAAGTGAAACGTCCTGTTTTCGGAAAGAACAGATTTGCCGACACCGCTTGTAACATTTGATCATGTGATACAGGAAAATGTAATGGGTAGCCACCAAGGTGACCTACAAATGTGTAGAACATAAACTAGAGTTTTTAGAGCAAATATCACAAATCAATATCTGTCAATTTAGTTGTAAACTTAATAGCCTAAATATGGAGAGCACATTTTTGACGGAATTTACCGACTAAATTTCAAATTGACACACATGTTACCAAAGGTTCACATTCTTTTAAACTTTTCCTGGATATTAATTACCTTGTTCCAAATGTTTATTTTTGAGTCCTGAATGTTGGGCCCAAATGTTCTTTATGAGCCAGTGCTGAATCTGCTCAAATATTAGCCTTAATACATGAGACGGTGGATTTTAGTCAATTTTCCATCCATATTACGTATTTTTTGTTATCATCAAGCCTTTCAAAAGGTTTCTTTGCGGCAGCTGTTGGTAGTGCTTTTGGTGGTCCTTTAAGTGTCAATAAAGCACTCATTATATGAAACATAGCAGACAATTGTTTTTTAAGGGTCACATTGTAGTGTTGAACCAAGAGGTACCCTGATTGTAAAACAACCCATAACAATTCTTATTCTTGGTGAGGTGTTTCCCTATTCCTGTGGGGTTTTAATTCTAGATTTGGGGGGTTGTCCATATTTTTGGTTTAACTATAATTTCTCCATATTTCCCTAAAATTTCTAAACCATATTAATACTACGTGCTTCAATGGGCTATATTTTTTGCTTTGTTGTCAAAAACTACTGTGGTAGCATGCTTTTGGATATATAATATTTGTATTCGACTTTCAAGCATGGATTCATTTCTTTCTCTGGATATTATCATTAATTTCAATAATTAATTCTACGGGAGTTCCCTCGGGCGATAATACATTGCTAATCTTTGCGCCAAAGACTACTGATTGTTTCCTCGGGTTATATCAACGTTGTTATATCTATAGCATAACAAAGTAATAATATTTATAATCGTTGATTTAAATCATTTTAAAGGCATGATAATGATATAAAAATGTTATACTGATATCAAGAGTTAGTTCTCTCAGGAGAAGTATATTGCATATCTTTCTAGTTAACGATTTAATCATTGCTCATTAAAACATATAAAGGTTGTTACAAGCCTACATGTATATCAATACTGAGCTTCCTCGGTTGTCGTATGTTATATAATCCCACTGATAGTCATCGGGGATATCTTTGGCTGTAATTAATGTATTGGCTAAATAGATGTTAATGTTTGAATTTGTCTTCACTGATTTTCATCGGAAGTAAGGTCCAGTACCCACGCACAATTTTTGCTACTTATCATAGTGCTTCCACAGATATAAATTGGTATTTAACCGTATTCGAGGTCTTCACCCGAATTTAGGCCAGTGTGCCGTTTTGTTTGGATTCCATTATTTGTGCGCAACCAGGGTTTACGGACTTGGATGAGGTCTTCACCCATTCCTGTTTCTCAATTTAACAATATGCATTAAATGACCTTCTCAGATGGCTGAACATGCCTCAATGCCCACTCCGGTCTTTAGCGAGGTTAGATAACCCAGATTTTAATCGTGATATTGTGCACCATGATCAATGCAGTTTGACCTCAAACACACACATTATTGATCTTTGTTTATTCTGTGCTTGTGTAAACCACAATCAGCTGTTTATTGTAGATTTTGAGATGTCATCGCTGTATGTCTATTTGGGGGAGACGGTATGACAAATTTCCTCAAATACTTCATTTTTTTCACTATTTGGTGGTTTGTTTCTACATTTAAGCAGTTATATGGAATTGTACACACTTATCCCTGATTTATAAGTTAAAACAATGCATTTCCACATTTTTAATTTTCTCGCAATATCGCTGCTAATCCTTTAAATTCCAAGATACTTTGTGATTGGTCAATGTCGGCTATTAAACTCAGCCTTGCAACATTTACTTTTTTTGTTTTTGAAAATCCTCATACCATACCACTTTAAAAAAGTGAGTGAAAAATTTATGTGTGTACAATTTACACACGCATCAATAACTTAGCTCAATGTAATGTGTACTAGCTACACGGCCATTTTCTTACTCACATGGTAGCCTATACGGCAGCTACACCATGTCTACAGCGGCAGCTACTGCACAGTACACACTGGGCTAATTGCGAGGCAGTAGCTGCAAGATAGGGCTTACAAAGTACACAGTTATTAGGTATACAATGGTGTGGCTACTCTGCTGTAGCTACCCTGTAGTTGCCCACTAGGTGGAGAGAAGGTGGATGTGGTGTAGAAACTACCGGGGTAGACATGCAGCTACCACATAGCTACTCCACTGTTACCACAACACCATTTTGAGAGTGGAATGAAAATTTCGTGAAATGAGGGCGCTATACACTTGTTCTCTGTTTAGCATTTTTTAATGTTTTTTTTAGGAAAATCATTACAAAATTCAAATCGGGCATCATCAAAAACCCCCATATCCCCGCACGTGTAATAAAAAATGCAAATATATGCCAAAAATATCTAAAAAACAAACTTGGCCATGAGAAATACTGCGCGCGCTGAGAGCCGGTGTAACCACGTAGCTACTCCATGACGGGGGAGACAGCCACTGTGTACACACTCTCCGTCTATGCGGTAAAATACATGCAAACTTGGCCGGCGAGTGTACGTCTAGTGGGTAGGTAATCCATGTCTACTCGGTGGTAGCTGTGTGGTACCATGAAGAAATTGGCCGTGAACAAATATTTGTGTACTAATTTTTTGCTCTGGGTGGGCGATTTATGTGGAGAAATGAAATAATGTATTCAAAGATATCATTTTGAAAAGTTTTAGGCAAGATTATCTTGCAATAGATGTGGATTCATAGTGTGTGATGGGTAAGAATGAGGTTATTGAACATGACTTTTATTTATTGTGTTATATTGAAGCTATGTGTTTTGGCCCCTTGGAATTTCCTGTAGGGCTGCACCTTTTGAGAAAAATTCTTGTACCAATGCAAAGCTTTGTAAACAATAACTTAAAAAAATACTACATGGCCATTAAGCTCTACTCTAGTAAATATTTCTACCATTTAGTACATCTCTGAATTCCATAAATGTAAAACTTGTTTTCTTCTGTGTAAGCGACTGATAGTTAATGTTCCAAAATGGTAGACCTTTGGTTGTACTACAAGTCAAAACAACATTGAAAATTTAGTAATCTTTCAAGTGCAAGTATGATGAAAGTTGTGGTATATTGTGATCAGTGGTAAGTCCTCACAATATACAACCTGCAGTGTTAGGGCTATTAGACAATTAGACATGCATAGGTAATTTTTGTGTGGCTACAAACATAAAATGAAGTCAACTTAAAGAGACATCAGGACATTTCCAGAGAGAAGCACCCTCAATTTTTTTTGAACCCAGGGTTTTTGCATATTTGGAATGCTTTCCAATGTATTAGATGACACCTGAAATGAATAAGCCGAAATTCGCCGTCTTAATGTAATAAGACGATTACTTAGTCATTTCTGTCGTGCACGCACATAAAATCCAAGCATGGTTTCCTCTTGGGAAACGATTATTGCTCATAACACACACCGCAAGATCGGGATAGCCTCAAATTTTGAGAATACGCGTTTCTCATCTCAAGTATATCTAGTATCACTGGATAAACATAATTGCTGAAATCATGAAATCATGAAATACACCTTTAATGGCTCACAGGTCGAATGTTTCGTCTTTATTTCAGAGAAGAAGAAAAGAAGGAAAAACTAGGAACAGAGAGTTTACCTGATTTGCTGTCAGAGGACATGTATCGTGAGATGTTGAGGAAGAAATGGGAAGCAGAGGAAGAGGAGGCAGCAAAGAGAGGACCGGGACCAGTGCATTATCAAAATGTTAAATTTGATGGTAAGTCCTTGGAAAGAACAAAATTTATAACACTGTATATTCAGCCATAGTCTTTATGAGGTTGACTTGGGTTCTTACACAAAGCCGTTGGTAATTCTAACATAAATTTGTAAGAGTGAAAAGTTAGAGTTGTGTCTTTGTAGGTTTGCAAATATTCCCACAAACACGATTCTGAGAAGAGTAGATAAATGCTATGTGAAATTTAAGGAGGAAATAGAAAATACATGGTTTTGGATGATCTTGTAGCATCCTTCAAAGTCGTGTGACCTGATCGACAACCTCGTCCCCCCACTTTACTCCATCAAAATTCAGATTTTGGTATCCTTACCCTTTTCCTTTTTCTCATTACCCAGTGAAAAGTTTTAGAGTTGTCCCTTTTGTAGGTTTGCAAATATTCCCACAAACACATTTCTGAGAAGAGTAGATAAATGCTATGTGAAATGTTTGGAGGAAATAGAAAATACGTTGTTTGAGATGATCTTGTAGCATCCTTCAAAGTTGTGTGACCCAATCAACAACCTCGTCCCCCCACTTTACTCCATCATAATTGAGATTTTGGTATCCAAAGAAATTTCATACCCAGTGAAATTTTAGGGCCTAGGAATGTTTCCTTCGATGTATGAACAAAAACGTCTCCAAATGTTGTATGCCACATTTATTAACAAACACTGTCACTACACTTGATTGCACATTTTTGCTTCTACTTCCAAATTCCATTGAGGAGAGGAAAACATCATTGAAAGTTGGATTATGGAGCACCCACCTTTAAGTTATGGTCTACTTACTTTCAGATTTGAGCTAAATTGTACCATAAAATGTGTTACTAAATGCGACCGGTGTGAGCAGGTGTAATATAATGCCACTTCAAACGACTTTAAAAGATTAGCCACGATGACCATGCGAGGAATAGAAAAAAATGTGGGACATGCATTTTTTAACTTATAATCAGGGAATGTGGTACAATTCCATATAAACTGCTGAACAAACCACCAACGAGTGAAAAAATGAAGTATTTGAGGAAGGAAATTTGTCGTACCGTCTCCCGCAAATAGACATACAGCGACGGCATCTCAAAATCTGCAATGAACAGCTGATGTGGTTTACACCAGTACAAAAAACAAAGATCAGAGTTTATGTTGAGGTCAAACTGTATTGATTCATGGTGCACAATATCATGCTGAAAATCTGTGATATTCATCGGGAAAGGCTGTTTTGATCTCAAGTCGGAATTTGCTACGATGTCATAGAAATTACAGAATCAGATGAAAAGTACTGCCTTGACTTAATCAGGGATAAGCCAAACCACTTGCCAGGTTATGTTCGCATATCCATGCCAGTAACAAAAATATCAAATTTTGATGATTTTTCGATGTTTCGGATTAGCAAATCGCTGCTAATCCCTTTAATTAGTCCAAATTTTCCATTTTTCGTCTACAACAACATTAAACATCATAACAACCCTTACAGTTGAGTTGACTGTAGGTTTTATATCCCTCTGACCCCAATTTACAAAATGTAAAAGTAGCAGCAGGACTGTGACTGCAATATCAGCAGGGTCTCTATCTTCTTAGAATGTAGACAATGATTCATAATTTTGTAAAAACTTTAGTACACAGCATAGCAATCTTTCAAGCAGCTTTTTCGAAAGTTGTTGTGATCTCCACATACTTGCATCTTTTGAGTTGAGCCATATTAACAGCTTCCACTACAAAGTTGTTTTTGTGAGAGCAAGGTACAGATTGCAAACCAAAAAAATTAAATTTTTACATTGGTAGTGCATAGGTTCATTGATAATCATTGTGTACGTTTGTTGTTTCAGAGGTGCGAGATATGGGTATTGGCTACTTTGATTTTTCCATGTTCATTGATAATCATTGTGTACGTTTGTTGTTTCAGAGGTGAGAGATATGGGTATTGGCTACTGTGATTTTTCCATGTTCATTGATAATCATTGTGTACGTTTGTTGTTTCAGAGGTGCGAGATATGGGTATTGGCTACTTTGATTTTTCCATGTTCATTGATAATCATTGTGTACGTTTGTTGTTTCAGAGGTGCGAGATATGGGTATTGGCTACTTTGATTTTTCCATGTTCATTGATAATCATTGTGTACGTTTGTTGTTTCAGAGGTGCGAGATATGGGTATTGGCTACTTTGATTTTTCCATGTTCATTGATAATCATTGTGTACGTTTGTTGTTTCAGAGGTGCGAGATATGGGTATTGGCTACTTTGATTTTTCCATGTTCATTGATAATCATTGTGTACGTTTGTTGTTTCAGAGGTGCGAGATATGGGTATTGGCTACTTTGATTTTTCCATGTTCATTGATAATCATTGTGTACGTTTGTTGTTTCAGAGGTGCGAGATATGGGTATTGGCTACTTTGATTTTTCCATGTTCATTGATAATCATTGTGTACGTTTGTTGTTTCAGAGGTGCGAGATATGGGTGTATTGTGCTACTCTGATTCTTTCTATGTTCATTGAAAATCATTGTTACGTTTGTTGTTTCAGAGGTGCGAGATCTGTGTATTGGCTACTTTGATTTTCCTTTCAGTTGATAATCATTGTGTATGTTTTTTGTTCAAGATGTGCGAGATATGGTTATTGGCTACTTTGATAATCATTGTTTCATCAGATGTGTCAAGATATGGGTCTTGGGCTGACTTTGATTTTTCGAATGTTCATTGATACTCATTGTGTACGTTTGTTTCAGAGTTCGAGATATGGGTATTGGCTACTTTGATTTTTCCATGTTCATTGATAATCATTGTGTACGTTGTTGTTTCAGAGGTGGGCGAGATATGGGTCTTGGCTAGCTTTGATTTTTCGAATATGGCTACTTTGATTTTTTCCTTGTTCATAATGATAATCATTGTGTATGTTTGTTTGGGTCAGAGGTGCCGAGATATGGTTGTGGGTATTGGCTACTTTGATAATCATTGTGTACGTTTGTTGTTTCAGAGGTGCGAGATATGGGTATTGGCTACTTTGATTTTTCAAGATGAGACAAAAGATGCAACAACAGATGGAATCATTACAAATGCTCAGGGATGAGGTAAGATAGGGCTAGTGAGTTTTTCCCCAGAGGAAACAATAAGCAACAAAACAAATGTTGTTTGTTCTCTTTTTTCCCTGGAGACGCCAGCACACGTTAGTTTTGAAAACACCTTCATTCGAACTGGCGACCTATGTTATACTACACCACGCTCAGTTGGGCCACTGAGCTATGAAGCCAGAGTTGGTAAGAAAGGCATAGAATATTATTTATAGGTGTTAGGTTGTAAAGCTGTCCTTGCTTTCCTAGCAGATAGCATCAGAACGGTATATTGCATCTACAATTTTCTATTGAAGCAAACCTAAACATGTAACCGTTGGTTATGTACAGACATAACAACATAACCGTACATTTATTTCTAATCCACAATCATACATCAATATAACATATCCATACATAGTCAATAATGTAATGTATATATAAATGAAGTGTCATGTGGAAGATATGGACATAGCATATATGGCCTGTCCAAGTTCTCGACTCTATTGCTATGTGGTTTATAGTTTGATATAAGTGACTTTTTATATTAAGTTTAAAAGATGAAATTTTTTGAGTTTTTGACATTAGGTGGAATGGTGTTCCATTGTTAAAGCCAAGGTACGATATATATTTACCACTAAATTCAAGTTTAATATTAGGCATTTGAAAGTCTGAAGCATGTCTGGTAGGATTAAGTGTGGTTTCAGCATTTGGTTACAAAATGTTGTCAAATGTGGAGGGGTAACAGAGTATTGCTACTTTTGTAAATGATGTACCAATATTAAGTACACAAAATCCATTATTTTGTAGTGAATTGTATTAACCAAATAAAGGATTTGATGCACTTCTGTAATCACAATTGCTCACTGCTCTCAGTGCACGCTTTAAGAATATGAAGTTTTTCCTTTCGGAATTGCATGCACGTTGCCCATGAAGTGAAGGACCATATGGTAATGTGGTGAGAGAAACAGTGTGTTATAGAGGCTAAGAAGTGCAGTTTCATGTAGAAAATGTTTTACTTTATATAAAAATTCAAATACTACTAGAACTTTTCTTCCTTAATGCTCAATGTGATTTTTCCAGATAAGTTTAGTCAATAGTGACTCCTAAACCAATTTAAAAGCATAAATTGATTTATTTAGTATCATCGATGGAAGATATTCAAATGTTATTTAGGTTTGTTTGTTTATTGTGAGTGCCAAAAAGATGTAGTTAGTTTTCTTAAGATTTAGTGAAAATGTATGTGACTTGAACCAGATGTTTAGTTTTCTGATACCATTATTCATAATTGTGGTTTAGTTGTTTATATCATGATGTGATGTAAACGCACTGCACTGGTATCATCTGCATATAATATAAAGACAATTCGTGAGCAGCATTTGGAATATGACAGGGGGGTAAATGATTAAATCCCTCGGGTCCTAAAATAGGCATTGGGGCATACCAGTTTCGATATATTTTGTGGTAGATTTGTGACTGTTGTAATCAACAAACTGCGTTTGTTTGTTGAAGTAATTTTTGAACCAGTCCCAGACATACCTCTGAAAAAGCCCTTGTTTAGTGATACCTTGTTTAGCTAGAGTATGTCATGATTTATGGTGTCAAGTGACCTTGGAAGGTCCAAAAATACCCCGCAGTTGTTTGATTATTATTGAAGCTTTGAGTAATTTTATGCACAAGCTTTGTTATACCCTACTTGTGGATGTTTCGGACGGTAATCCGAATTGATTTTCAAAGAGTATTCTGTTGTTTGTCTATAAATATGAGATACATCTATTAAACATAAAACTATTTAATTGAGACTAAAACCATGGGTTGCACCCACTCCTTGGAATAATAACAGATTTGGGGAATACTGCCAAGTAGATCAGAAAAAGGAGAAAACGAAGATGAAGAATTTTTGGGTTATGAGTTGTATTTAAAGGTGCACGATGAGATTTTCTGACACCATGTTAGGTGTCATATCAGTGATTTCCAATAATTAGACATTCAAGGATTTCTTACCTTGTATTTTGTACAGAAAGGTCTTAAAGTGAAAACACAAGGTACTTTTTGTACGCTTTTTTTCACATAGAAAACCATAGCTGAATTTTCGTCTTTGCTCCTATACAAAATTGGAAATTTCCAATTTTTGTACCAAAGACAACAGTTCTCAGCTTAATCCTTAGAGATGGTGATCTATTTTGATACAAAGCTTTACACATTTGCCTAAATCTGAATTTTACATTTTTCGGGACACCTGTTATTTGAAATCCTCTCGTTGCACCAATTAAACTGGTTTGCACAGTGTACAACTAGTGCTTTGTTATTGCCAAGCAATGAAGTCATGGAAGCATTTGTCAAGTCAGTCATCAACCTAGTATCAGGTAAAGTCAGCCCTAAGTCAGTGAATTCAAAGTGGGACAGAAGCCAAGTTAAGAAGCATTGTACAAGTCCATCATCTTAACCCAAAGGGGTGAGACAGCCCAAGCCCACATAACTCAAAATTCCTTTGAGATTTAATGCTTCATACCAGGAAAAAAAAAAAGGTCAGAACCAAATTCAAAATGTCCAATTATATTACAATGGTACATATAACCATAACACAATCAATTTTTACTACTAAACGTGTAAGCGTAGAGGGAAAATTGTGAAGCTTCAAACCTTGCGTATGGGGAGAAAACACTTTGTTGGCAACCCTGACTAAAACATCCCAAATTGTATTAAAACACACAAAGACAAGACCACCCAGGGTTCAGGGTCGTAAAAATGCTTTCTCAAGGAAAACATCAGAAAAAAATAATATATCACAAATAAAAGGTGTGAGCTAGAGAACACACCACCTCTCCCTAGCACAACCGATGACTAGAAAAGCTGACATCAGTTAGATGAAGAGTTAGAATAACAAAAGGTAGAAATAAAAAGGAATTAATATTGGTAACCAGCAGACATATAGCAAGCTAAAAATTAAAATCAGTCAGCCTCTCTGGTCTAATAAAATAATGATATAAATAATTATGTTAATTTATAACGTGCACATATCCACCTTACAGGGCTCAAGGCGCGAATGCCAATTATTATTACCGCTGCCATCAGGAAATCGTCACAATCATTTCGCTTCATCCGAGGTTGACTTCTGGCTAGGCGCACACGCTATCAGCACATTAGATTGTATTCCCCCATAACAGCTACCCAATTAGCGCTTGGGTCAACAAAGCAATTGAGGACTAAGTATCTTGCCCAGGGGACACCAACACATGTTGACCAAAAGGGGGTTCGAACTCACAATTTTAACGTTCATATGATTCCATAAGCCTGCACTTTCCACTAGACCACACAAGCTCTCTTGTGCTAAGGAACAAAACAAACTGAGGAAAAGGGGCAAAAGGAACAAACCTAACAAAGAAAGGGGAAAATCACCAAATATACTCCCAAACACCCACAAAACTGTACAGCCAAATAATAATGTTTAAAATAATATAGTAAAATACTTTTCAGTGGAATAGAGGCTGTATTTCTGTATAAACCATTTAATTGTTAATAATGGTAAAAGAATCCACACTATTTAATTGTTACTCTTGTTTGTTTTATTTCATATAAATAATACACACAAAAAAACTAAAAATATTTTTTTAAATAGACTGTAGACCAGAGGGTCAGGAAGGAACAACTGAAAGTCAAACGCAAAGCAGCCATGCAGGATAGGACGGGCACAAAAGTGGAAGCCAGCGGAAGAAATTAAAGGAGATTATACCAGGAATAGATGATGAGAAGGAAGACAACGCAGAGAAAAGAAAAGAAAGATCCAGTGCAGGAAAGATTGGTGACGATGCTGATACAAGCTACAAGATGATGATGGGGGGTGACAAGAAGGACAAACCAGTGAGAGAATGGGATATAGGAAAAGGTAATCAAAAAAACCAGGAGGGGAATGGGATGATATAGGAACAAGGTAATTAATCAAAAATTACCAAACTAGAGAGGGAATGGGATATAGGAAAAGGTAATCACATAAAAACCAGTGAGGGAATGGATATAGGAAAAGGTAATCAATACAAACCAGTGAGGGATAGGGATATATATAGGAAAAGGTAAGTCAATACCAAAACAAGTGAGGGAATGGGATATAGGAAAAGGTAATCAATACCAACCAGTGAGGGAATGGATATAGGAAAAGGTAATCAACACAACCCAGTGAGGGAATGGGATATAGGAAAAAGGTAATCAATACAAACCAGTGAGGAATGGGATAGGATGATATAGGAAAGGTAATCAAAACCAAACCCGAGAGGGAATGGGATATAGGAAAAGGTAATCAATACAAACCAGTGAGGGAATTGGAATATAGGAAAAAGGTAATCAATACAAAGCAGTGAGGGAATGTGATATAGGAAGTAATCAATACAAACCAGGAGGGAATGGGATATAGGAAAAGGTAATCAAACAAAACCAGTGAGGGAATGGGATATAGGAAAAGGTAAGGTAATCAATACAAACCAGGAGAAGGGAATGGGATATATAGGAAAAGGTACATCAATACAACCAGAGAGGGAAGAATGGGATATATGGAAAAGAATCATCAATACAAACCAGTGAGGAATGGGATATAGGAAAAAGGTAATCAATACAAACCAGCGAGGGAATGGGATATGGAAAAGAGAATCTTAAAAAAGCGTGGAGGGAATGTGTGATATAGGAAAAGGTAATCAATACAAACCAGAGAGGGAATGGGATAGAGGAAAAGGTAATCAATACAAACCGTGAGGGGGGGATAGGATATAGGAAAGGTAATCAATACAAACCAGTGAGGGAAGGGGCTATAGGAAAAGGTAATCAATACAAACCAGTGAGGGAAGGGAATCTAGGAAAAGGTAATCAATACAAACCAGTGAGGAATGGGATATAGGAAAAGGTAATCAATACAAGCCAAGTGAGGGAATGGGATATAGGAAAAGGTATCAATTAAAAAAATAGAGTGGGAATGGGATATAGGAAAGGTAATCAATACAACCCAGGAGGGAATGAATATAGGCAACGGTAATTAATCAATACAAACCAGTGAGGGAATGGGATAGAGGAAAAGGTAATCAATACAAACCAGTGAGGGGAATGGGGACTTATAGGAAAGGTAATCAATTACAAACCAGTGAGGGAATGGGATATAGAAAAGGTAATCATACAAACCAGTGAGGAATGGGATATAGGAAAAGGTAAACAAAACAAACCAGGGGAATGGGATATAGGAAAAGGTAATCAATACAAACCGTGAGGGAATGGGATATAGGAAAAGGTGGTAAATCAATACAAACCAGTGAGGGAATGGGATATCAGGAAAAGGATAATCAATACAAACCAGTGAAGGAAGGGATATAGAAAAGGTAATCAATACAAACCATGTGAGGGAAGTGATTATAGGAAAAGTCAATCAAAACAACAGTGTGAAGGAAGGGGATATAGGAAAAAGTAATCAATACAAACAGTGAGGGAATGGCATATAGGAAAAGGTAATAATACAAACAAGAGAGGGAATGTGATATAGGAAAAGGGATGAGATCAATACAAACCAGTGAGGGAATGGGATATAGGAAAAAGGTAATCAATACCAAACAGTGAGGGAATGGATATAGGAACAAGGTAATCAATACAAAGCAGTGAGGGAATGGGATATAGGAAAAGGTAATAAATAAAAACAGTGAGGGAATGGGATATAGGGAAAAGGTCAATCAATACAAAGCAGTGAGGGAATGGGATATAGGAAAAGGTAATAAAAACAAACCAGGAGAGGGATGTGACATAGGAAAAGGTAATCAATACAAACAGTGAGGGAATGGGATATCGAACAAGGAATCACTACAACTAGAGAGGGAATGAATATAGGAAAAGGTAATCAATACAAACCAGTGGGGAATGGAATATAGGAAAAGGTAATCAATACAAACCAGTGAGGGAATGGGAGATAGGAAAAAGGTAATCAATAAAAACCAGTGAGGGGAATGGATATAGGAAAAGGTAATCAAACAAAGCAGTGAGGGAATGTGATATAGGAAAAGGTAATCAATACAACACCAGGAGGGAAATGTGATATAGAAAAGGTATCAATACAAACCAGTGAGGGAATGGGATAAGGAAAAGGGAAATCAATACAAAAACTAGAGAGGGAATGAATATAGGAAACGGTAATCAATACAAACCAGTGAGGGAATGGAATATAGGAAAAAGTAATCATACAAACCAGTGAGGGAATGGGATATAGGAAAAGGTAATCAATAAAATAGTGAGGGAATGGATATAGGAAACAGTAATCAATACAAACAAGTGAGGGAAGGGGATATAGGAAAGGAAATCAATACAAACCAGTGAGGGAATGGGATATAGGAAAAGGTAATCCATACCAAACCAGTGAGGGCAATGAGATAGGAAAAAGGTAATCAATTACAAAGCAGACGTGAGGACCGGGATATATAGGAAAAGTCATCAATACAAACAAGTGAGGGAATGGGATATAGGAAAAGGTATCAATACAAAGCAGTGAGGGGAGTTGATATAGGAACAAGGTAATCAATACAAACCAGGGAGGGGAATGTGATAAGGAAACGGTAATCAATACAAACCAGTGAGGAATGGGATATAGGAAAAGGTAATCAATACAAACTAGAGAAAGGGACTGGAATTATAGGGAAAAGGGTAATCAATACAAACCAGTGAGGGAATGGAATATAGGAAAAAGTAATCAAAACAAAAAACCAGTGAGGGATGTGGAAATAGGACAAGGGAATCATACAAACCGGGATGGGAAGGGGATTTAGGATATATAGGGCAAAGGTAATCAATTACCAACCAGTGAGGGAATAGGATATGCGGAAAAGGTTAATCAATACAACCGTGAGGAAGGATCTAGGAAAAGGTAATCAATACAAAAACCATTGAGGGAATGGGATATAGGAAAAGGTAATCAATACAACCAGTGAGGGAATGGGATATAGGAAAAAGAATCAACCAAACCGTGAGGAATGGGAGATACGGAAAAGGGAATCTAAAGCAGTGAGCGGATGTGAGATAGGAAAAAGGTTAATCAATACAAACAAGAGAGGGAAGGGATAGAGGAAAAGGTAATCAATACAAACCAGTGAGGAAGGATATAGAAAAGTTAATCAATACAAACGAGAGAGGGAATGATGAAATATAGGAAAAGGAAATCAATACAAACCAGTGAGGAATGGGATATAGGAAAAGGTAATAATACAAAACCAGTGATGGGAATGGGATAAGGAAAAGGTAATCAAAACAAACCAGGGAGGGAATGGGATATAGGAAAAGGTAATCAAAACAAAGCAGTGAGGGAATGGGATATAGAAAAAGTAAGCCATTACCAAAACAGAGAGGGAATGTGATATAGGAAAAGGTAATCAAAACAAACCAGGGAGGGAATGGGATATAGGAAAAGGTTAATAATTACAAAATAGAGAGGGAATGAAATATATAGGAAAAGGTAAATCAAATAAAAACCAGTGAGGGGAACTGGAAGATAGGAAAAAGGTAATCAATACAAACAAGTGAGGGAATGGGAGTATATTCGGAAAAAGGTAATCAATACAAACCAGTGAGGAAGGGGATATAGGAAAAGGTAATCAAAACAAACCAGGGAGGGAATGGGATATAGGAAAAGGTAATCCTACAAACCAGTGAGGAATGGGGATTATAGAAAGAGAACAATACAAAAAAAAAAACCCCAGTGAGGAATGGGATATATGAAAAGGTAATCAATACAAACCAGTGGAGGGAATGGGGATTATAGGAAAAAAGAATCAATACAAACCAGTGAGGGAATTGGGATATAGGAAAAGGTAATCAAAATACAAAGCAAGTTGAGGAAATGTGTGATAAGGACAAGGTTAATCAATACAAAAACCCGAGAGGGACTGTGATTATAGGAAAAGGTAATAAATACCAAAAAACCCAAGTGAGGAAGGGATATAGGAAAACGTAATCAATACAAACTAGAGAGGGAATGAAATAAGGAAAAGGTCATCAATACAAAACAGTGTGAATTGAATATAGGAAAAGTAATCAATACAAACCAGTGAGGGAATGGGATATAGGAAAAGGTAAGCAAAACAAAAAATTTTTGGGCTTTTTTAATTTTTATGTAATAAAATGAAAACAAAGCAGTGAGGGAATGTGATATAGGAAAAGGTAATCAATACAACAGGAGAGGGAATGTGAAGAAGGAAAATGGTAATCAATACAAACCAGGAGGAATGGGATATAGGACAAAGGTAATCAATACAAACTAGAGAGGGAATGAAATATAGGAAAAGGTAATCAAGACAAACCAGAGGTAATGGAATATGGAAAAGTATAATCAATACAAACCAGTGAGGGAATGGGATATATGAAATGTATCATACAACCATTGAGGGGAAATGGGATATAGGAAAATGTAATCAATACACCATTGAGGGACTGGGCTATAGAAAAGGTAATCAATAACCAGTGAGGAATGGGATATAGGAAAAGGTAATCAATACGAACCGTGAGGAATGGATAAGGAAATAGGTAACAATCAAACACACTTGAGGGAATGGGAATAGACAAGGTTAATCATACAAACCAGTGAGGGAGATATATAGGAAAAGTAATCACTACAAACCAGATGAGGAATGGGATTAGGAAACAGGTAACAATACCAAACATGAGGGAATGGTATATAGGACAGGGTTCAATCAAACAAGTGAGGGAATGGGATATAGGAAATTGTAATCATACCAACCAAGTGAGGATGGATATAGGAAAAGGTAATCAATACAAACCGTGAAGGAATGGGATATAGGAAAAGGTAAACAATACAACCCGTGAGGGAATGTGATATCTAGGAAAAAGTCATCAATACAAACCAGTGAGGGAATGGGATATAGGAAAAGGTAAACAATACAACAGGATGGAATGGGCTATAGGAAAGGTAATCAATATTAATCTATAGTAGAATATTGGAACATACTAGGCGGTCCCGGGTTTTGCGACCACATTGTCTTTTTTTTTACAGCACTCCTTGTTTTGAAAACTGAATACAAACCAGTGAGGGAATGGATATAGTAAAAAGGTAATTCATCAGTAACTCTGTAGAATATTGAAATACTACTAGCGGTCACCGGGTTTCCTGACCACCTGGCTTTTTTAAGCACTATCTACTTTTTTTGAAAACTGAGGACAAACCAGTGAGGGAATGGAATATAGGAAAGGTAAACATAGTAATCTAGGTGGAATTGAAATAACTATGTGGTTCCTGGGTTTCGGGTTTCGGACCACCATGGCTTTTTTCAAGCACTACTTGTTGAAACTGAGGACAAACCAGTGAGGGAATGGATATAGAAAAGGGAAATCAATAGTAATCTATGTAGAATATTGAAATACTAGGCTATGCGGTCCCCGCGGTTTTTTGCGATCAACTGGCTTTTTTTAAAGCACCACTTGCTTGAAAACTGTTTTTTCACAATTACCACCCCCCGCTTGGATGGCCCGTAATCCGCTAGACTAATCGAGCACTTGATCTGCCCACACCCAATACACACACGCCCACAACCAAGTTTCATGAGAAAGGGGCGGACAGCACACACAGACAAGTCATTGTGCCCTAATGATATATATTAGGAGGAACATCTCTATCAAGTCAGATTGGAGTGGGTGTGATAAGAGTGTTTTTCGCACAATGCAGTTCTTCCAATCCAAGTTTTTTGCACTGGTTGTCACAGCATGAGTTTATAGCGACAAAAAATACCTAAATTAACATACTCATCCAATCTTGCAATTTAAAAAAGGCAAACTATCAGTGATTTGCTAAATCCGAAAATCAAAAAATCATCAAATCAGATTTTTTGCATGTGTGTATCAAGTCACGAGGTATCCTAATATATACCCGGCAAAATGATGACCAGCTACCTAACAAGACAAATCGGACATATTTGTCATTAATGTCCGTACTGACACTGCTACACCACGTACTGAATGGAGATTCGTCCCCTCACCTTTTTTGAGCCTGGCGTGTTTCTTTTCTTCCCTTTGTTCTGTCAATTCCTTCATTGGAAGAAGTAACTACTTTTGAGAATTCTACAGACTTATCCTTACACCTTTAAGCTAATCTTTGAAATTTCAAATAATTTGACTCTTCCCGATAATCACTGGATATGTTCCTTTAGTAACTTTTTTGTCACTATAACTTCTGTGATAACCAGTAACAAAAATTGTATGGAAGATGCTATGACCTCTTCTCTTGTGGTCATACAGCAATGCCTTACTTACCAGGAGCCGATATGGTAAAGGTCCATGGCCCGATCGTAATAGCCTTGTCCCCAGGTACCCAGATTTTAACGCGGAAGTGGTCAACTTTGGTATGCAGAAGAAAGCTACTATTTTTCCTCATGACCCTGTGGAATATCTATGCTTAAAAGATGTTATGGTTTGGATGTTTAAGAGCAAAAATGTGCCCTTTTTGGTCGACAATATTAAGTTTTACCAGGACTCTATGGGTTTGCAAAAATCAACGGTTTTAGTCTCACATCAAAACAGGTTGAATTATCGGGACACAAAACTTTACAAAATGGGGTTTTTGGGGTGAAGCCCATTCCTTCAAGATGAAAAACTTGAAGGCCGGTATTCACAAAAGAAACTTAGTCCTGGCTTACTGCTTAGTCAGACTAAGTCCATCTAGAAAGTACCCTTTATTTTTTAAAAGCAGAGTATGAAAGAGAAACATTTGCATAGAGTAAGTTTCAGCTTTGATTGAGTGTCCTACTGTACTTTCTCTTTGTATTTTGCAGCAAACAAGATACTATAGGTAAGAAGATGAATCTTGTAGAGGTCCTCTAGAGGGACTAGTCTTGGCTTAATGTGAAAGCCAGGATTAATTCTTTGTGAATAACCAGCCAGAGACTATAAATCGTGCCGTCCACCTTAATTCATTTTTTCTTCTTTTCCAAAGAATTATTATTCAGTGGGCGGGTTTATTAACCGAACGCACATATCATTTGGTTGTTGCCTATTCTATAATAATAGAGACATATTAGATGTCCGTTGTATTTACATGCGCGTGTATAAGGTTACGTGGTGCATTCAGCTATTACGGGTTAGTTCACATTTTGGACAGTGGGGGAGTATTTTTGCCTTCTAAAACTAATATAATTGAAAATAAGGATTAAAACAAAACTAAATAAGAATGAGAATAAAATAGAGGATTTGTTGTTTTGCCTATCTAATATGGTGTCGTATTGGATGGGCAGTCCCCTATTTTTATCGTAGCCGGTATCCACTACTCAAAATATTGCACTGCCCATCCAATATGACACAATATTAGATAAGCAAAAACAACAAATCCTTTCTTTTATTCTCTAAGTGGAATTCCCCTCATGGCTAGTATTGTGCATACAACTTGATATGAATTATTTTACATACTAGAGTCATGGATACTAATTGTCTTTCCAAATTTACGAATTGTGGACAACTTCTGCAAGTAAATTTGTCCAAAATTTAATTCGAATGGTGACTACTTCTGCTCCACACCAATTTTGAAACAAGTATTTTAATGACAGGGAGTATTACACAAATCTGCTGAGCATTTACTGGATTTGACTCCCAAGCAGTGGATGAACAAAAAGTCCTTGTGGGACATTGTAACAATAAGTTGCAGTACCTGTTATTTTAACAGAATGTGCATGTAACAAGTCAGTGTATGAACACCCCAGTGAGCGAGGTCTAAGGCAAAGAACCACCGGCAGGGTGTGAGATTAACTGAGCAACCCTGGAGTCGGGTTTCTTGGTCATACTCAAATAGTTCCTATGAGGTCAGAAATTGCATAGTCACGCAGCATTAATGTAATGTGAATGAATGTGGAATTTCTCCTCGCTCCCACCCATTGCATAGAATGTGCAGGTATATGCAATGGGTGCCCGGCGCCTCATGGTTCAGAGAGTCATGTAAAGCTGTTGCTCCTGTGTGTCAGTGGAATTAATCCCGAGCAAGGGGTTGCATTACAAGCCCATCATTGTGCCATACACTCCCATTTTTTAAGGTTTTGGTAAACAAAATATACTTTTTCTGGATGCTTTACACCTTAGGTTGGAATCGGTAATTCAAGAAATCAAGATTTTGGCCCCCAGGTTTGAAAGAGAATTTAATTGAAACCGTACGGCCAGCAATAAAATTGTGTAAATTTCCACAGCAGTTTCAGAATACTAAATAAAGAATAGCAATAATAATCAACTAAACAATTTAATCTCTTTGTTTCAGATCCTAATTTGTGGGAGGAAGCAAAGAAAAAAGCCAGAGATGAGAGGCTCTCAGAGTTCGCACCTCCCAACATGTACTTTGATTCACCATCGCCACAGCAACGCAGACAACCTCCAAAATCACATCAAGATAAGACAGCTTCAAATATTGGCAACTTAAGAAAGTTTCAAGGACCATCTTCCTCTTCTGCATCTAGACCATCTAATAGCAAAAATGATATATCAGAGACTTCTTGGACACCCAGTGAAACAGATTTCAGCTCTTTGTCAAGTGGAGGATTCCAGGCCTATCAGAGTACAAGAAAGGCACAAACTGTATCATCTAATCCTAATCAGGCTACACATTCATTTAAAGATAATTTGACAATGCAATCAACATCATCTGTGTTAACACCAAATCAACCAGATTTGAAAACAAAAGAAGTAAATGAGGAATCCATACAGCAGAATATATCTTATTTTAGACAACAAAGTCACAAAAAGTAACAGTGTTAAGTATCTGATAACATTATTGTTTGAAGTGCTATATGAAATATAAGCCTGTCATAATTGTTTGGGGTCAAAATTATTCCTTACCTTTTCAGTATTCTTATGAATATGGATGTTGTTTTGTCACATTTTTCTATTGTTATTGGGGAGGATGAGCACTGATTTATTTTCCAAACCTTCATTTAATTTACATATCCTCTTATTAAAATATAGTATATCCACTATCATGGATGAAGTACATTGAGTTAACACTAGAGGAGACCAAGGTCATAATGTAATCCTATGGTAAACACACTATGGTAGCTATAGTATGTTTACTATAAGATAAAACATGAGCTTTGATAAAGTACATTGTGTTAGCACTAGAGGAAACTAAGGTTGTAATACAATCCTATGGTAAACATACTGTGGTAGCTATAGTGTGTTCACTATAAGATGAACATGACCTTTGATAAAGTACAATGAGATAACACTAGAAGAGACCAAGGTCTTATTGCAATCCTATAATCCCTACTCATGGTACCTCTACGAATGCACTCTAGAAAAATCGTGAACAATTACCTTTGCTAAAGCAACATTTAATATGACTAGATGAGCTATGTCAGAATGGCAATCCTATGGTGACAGGGCCGTACTCAGGATTTATTTTTGGGGGTGCGGGACTTCGAAAAGTGGGCCTTTTTAAAAAAGTGGACTCTGGTTTGGGTAAAAGTGGACCCCCCCCCCCCCCCCCCCCCCCCCCCCCCCGAAAAAGGACCTTTTGGGCTTTGTGAACATTTTACCACCAAAAGGTGGACTTTCGTGTCAAAATTTCTCTAATTTTTGGACTTTTTTATCAAAATATTCATCCAAAAGTGGACCTTTTGCTACTTTTGTGGAATTTGGGGGGGGGTGCAGCCGTATTATAATTCCCATTATAATGCCAGAAGCTAATATATGGGTTGTTTTTAGTTACTGGAAATTATTTGTGCAGTAATCTATATGAGCTTTTCTAATTTACCAACTGCTGCTGACATTAAAGGTGCAACAAGAGATTTCACATATCAGGTGTCCCTCAAAAAGCGAAAGTACTGATTTTTTGCCCTGATGTAAAGCTTTCCATCAACAGTATCCCCATCTGAAAGGATTAAGCTGAGAAATGTTTCTTTGTATTAAAATTGTGAAATTTCTAATTTTGTATAGGAGCAAATACAAAATTCAGCTTATGTTTTACATTGAAATAAAAGTAAATCAAATTCACCCATTTTCCCCTTTTGACTTTCTCTAGCCAACACCATGTAATTAATGTATTGCGTGTCTAATCTACACCTGGCACAAAAGTATCTCGGCATGTTTGTCGATCATTAGTGTGTCACAGTCAGCTCATTTTGAAAGTTGTCGAAATATACAGTTTGTTGTCCTAGGTCTTTTTTGCTCTTTCATTTACACCTCGCTTTGTTAAAAAAGCGTGCAAAAGGCTTGAGATAGAGTGCCCTAAAGACGCAAACCCCCCAAACCAAAAAGTTGCAGTTTTTGGATTTCACAATGGTCACTGTTTGGTACAGCGCAATAATACTTGTGTATTGATTTAACACACAGAGTTTTTCCCGACTGATCATTGAGAAAGCCTACTTGCAATATTGATTGGTGGTACCGTGTTTTCGGTCCCAGTACACTGTAGTGCCCATTGAAAATCCAAAACTGCAACTTTTGGTTGTGGGGTTTGCTTCTTTCTGGCGTTCTATCTCGGCCATTTCTGCACGCATTTTTACAAGTCAGGTATGAAAATGAAGAGCAGGCCTAGACAATAAAATGTAGATCTCGAAAACTTTCAAAATTGTCTGACTTTGACACAATACTGATTGAAAATCATGCCGAGATACTGTTTTGTGCCAGTAGGTATATGAAATTATAGTTTGACACAATATTTAGGTGCCTCAAGATCTCTCATTGCACCCTTTAAAAAAAAATGGTATTGTCAATCCAAATTGAAATATTACTTTTAGGTTTATTGGCTTCATCCTTTCCTTTGATTAAAAATCTACTAGCATATCCATCATAAAACACACCCAAAAAGTAACTCCCACCCCCCCCTGCAAATTTTTCAATTTTCAAATGATACATCCGATTATACATTTATTTACGCGTATTTTAAATTTGACACTTCATTTGATGCGATCGACTGTGTATTGTTGAAGTTATGTCCACTTGACCGACCCCATCCCAGGATTCAAAAGTTGCAGTAAAACCTATTGACAATCAAACTGTTTACAGATTGAAAGCAGTACAATCCTCTTTTCTCTGCATACTCCTCCACTTTGGCAACCACTCATGTGTTATATGGAGGAGTTTCTGTAACCTGACCCATCTGACACACTTTTTCTGACACGCTTGTGAATTCAGAAATCCTTACGGAATAAAGCACATGACTATTCCATTAAGGTTTCCAAATTCATAAGTGTATCAGAAAAAATGTGTCAGATGGGTCAGGTTACGGAAACTCCCGTATATAGGTACTCTGTTGGCACTCCATCATACTTCAAAGCCCGCTGGGGGAGAGGCACTGAACTTTTTTCAGGTAGGGATATGCGGCCATGATTTCCAAACTTGGGGGCTTGGGAAATGATTGATTTTGTCTCTTTTTGAGAGGAACTGAAATGTCGAGAGTTTGAAGGCTTTGGAACTACAATTTGGCTAAAATTGGCTTCCGCTGAGGCACACAAATTCCCCCATTATGATACCTGTTCACTTTTGTCAGTGCCCTACCAACGGCTTCAAGGTACTCCTAAAAGATTTTGGCTGTGTAATATGTTGTAATTGGTGGGCACCGTTAACATTAAGGGCCCATCTATTTACATGGTCGCGCTTGGCTGGGCAATGCAGGGGGAAAGCTGGGCTAAAACATTTTGAAGCAGCTTTTCCAGGCTTTCCCTCCATTTTGTCATGTATATGACAGCTCGGTGTCATATTAGAATAATTTTGAATGGATAACATAAATAATGACATTTTAGTGTCCATTGAATAGTACATTAGCATATTAATTGTATGGTAATAATTATATTTGTCATTATTGCAAATATACAAAGGCTGCTAAAAGATGTGGCTGGGGAAGGCTGGCGTGCTGCGGGATTCCCCAGCTTAGCTTCGACCAGGTAAATAGGTATGGGCCCTAAGTTCCTAAGGTGTTTTCACTCTTTACGTTCACGTTGGTGCGCTAAGGTGTGGGGGGGGGTTAGAAACCCCCCCCTCTAAAACGTCTTCCCATTAATTTGCAGCGAAACTGAAAGAACTACTCCCTTTAACATGTTAATTGAAGTGATTGGTACAGTTTTGTTTGCTGCATGATTTGCAGCTTTTTTGTATTTAATTTAATTTTTTTTTATTTAGTCCTGTACATGATGTGGTATAGCGCCTCCTCCTTCTGTAGCTGCATCAGCTCAAACAATACTTGTATCGGAACAATCTCATAGAAATGTATCAATCTGCCTATGTTGTTCGCGCAGGAGTACTGAAACCTCCTGCTTTTATCAAAGTGCAAAGCGATATCTTGTCTCAATGCTGTAGACAGGCAAGAAGTTACCTTTCTTGTAATGCGTGACCTGTCTGCAGCATTTGGAACAATGATCATGCTTTGCTGTTAAAACGTCTTGAGTATACTTGGGCAAAACTGGTATGGCTCTGACCATGTTTTTTTCTGATATGCATAAATTGTATATTGCGTTCCTCAAGGGTCTGTATGGGGTCCACGCTTGGGTTTATTTTTATATAATCGCCTGTGGGCAAAATTTTCTTATACAATGCTAAATTTCCAAATTTTATGCCGACGATACAAAATATACATTTCTTTAACCCCAGAATACCAAATGCATGTCAAATGGCACTCCAAAACTGTGAATGTGTATAAAACCGAACTCAGTCACTGGATGACCGAGAATAAAATTAAAGCTCGATCACAGCAAGACTGCATTTTTCATAGCTGGAACATCTCAGGACTCAATAACGCACCATCTGTGGAACTCATATTGGTAATGACATTATTAAACCAGTACTTCTGTGCTCACTATGATAATTTTGATGATCACATGTCCATACTCAACATATCAACTCCTTATTCTCTGTTAACTTTCATATAAGAACATCCGTCGTATTGCCAAATATCTTGACCAGAACACAAAGCATCATGTTGTTCGCAGTCTCATTCTTTCTCGCCAACTATGTATTCCCCCTTTATTGGTTCTCCAATCCAGATCTCGACCGTCTTCATCACTCACTCCACAAACAAAGCTTGAACTCAATTTTTAATGCAGAAAGGCGTAATAGTCGCATCCCCTCTCTTAATAATCTTCATGGTTCTATACGTGAGCTTATAATATATAAGATCTGTCTGTATGTTTTTCAAACTGCCTACAGGAAAGTGCTCGCGAAATACCTGCCGATTTTATTGCTCAGTAAAGCAAATGTCACCACTGGTCGTCAAACGATCATCATGATAAACACTTTCGTACCGTTCACGGTTTTGCAAAAAAAATCGTATTGGGGACAATCTTTTATGTGTCTGTCTGGCCTTACTAAACACCCCCCCCCCCCCCTAACCAACCCCCCCCCCCCCCCCATTCCATGAAAAGGGAAAAGGTCCACTTTTTTTGCTGAATCTTTTGTTAAAAGGCCAAAATTAAGAAAATTTTTCCAAAGAAACTCCACTGTTTTGGTGATTAATGTTCAGAAAGTCCAAAAAATGAACATTTCAGGGGTTAGGTCCACTTTTAAAACCAAAAAAGGTCCACTTTTATGAAGTCCCGCAACCCCGCCCCCCCAAATAAATCCTGCGTAACGCCCTTGGAGGCTGTACAATTATCAGCTTCAAAAAGGGATTGAAGTCCCACTTGTATCTATCATATTGACTCGGTTGTTTGCTTGTATTTTTTGTTGGCGCTTTGATTATTTTGAATGGTGCCTATAAATGCTGTTTTAGTATGTATTGGTGGGGGTACGGTGTATGTATGTATGATGATGTATGCGTGACATTTGTTGTGTGTGTATGTGTGGTGTGTATGGGATATGTGCGAGACATCGTTTCGCTCTGTACTGTCCGTTGGTGGAGAAAATGTTGAGGTGTGTTTGATATGAGTCACCAAATGTTGCAAATAAAAAGAATACAATATCAACAAGCAACAACAATGATACAATCAAAACACCCGGTAACATAAACATTTTTTTCAGCACGATTAGATTTGGGCTTATTCACTAAATTTAGCAAGCTGACCCAGAAGTTTTCACTTAGTGATTCATAGCCTTATATCCCCCTACTGTATACCGGACTGTGACTGTACCTGAAAAAAGTTGAGATATTGATACCATCTGAATCGTTGACCTATTTAGAGTATGTGTGTGTTTTATCTTACAATCAGGATAATGCAAATTTGATCTACTCTGGAAGAAATTCGTATTTTATTTTATATAAATTACAAACAGTGACCAATTGGATTACATTTACTCAAAACACCATCAGATTGACCGGAACTTTGGAAGTAAATTTTTCAAAGATGTACAGGGTGAGTCAAAAAAACTTGACCCTGATTGTATCCGCCATTTTGAATGTTTAAGTAACATATATCTAACATATTTGGTATCATCTGAAAGCTGGGTTCATTATCTTTAATTTACTGCAAAGATCACTCACATCGGTTAGGTATAGACCGAGCTACAGTCGTTTGAATCAAGTAGTCGGTTTTCTGCTCTGTCCACGGATTCACATTGAAATGAACGGCGTTCAGCGAAGGAAATCAGTGTCCAGAAGAAAATCAGGCTATTTATTCACTGCAGATTCTTAATTCGAAAGACTGTAGCTCCGCCTGTACTTAACCGATTGGAATGATCTTTGCAGCAAATTAAAGCTAATGAAATAAGCTTTCCGTAGATATCACATATGTTAGATATATATTATTTGAAAATTCAAAATGGCGGACACAATCAGGGTCAAGTTTTTTTTTTTACTCACCCTGTATAATGAACGAGAAACAAAAAATAAGGGTGCTAGGATCAGAAAATGCATCTTTAACATTACCAAATAATGCAAAGCTACGATGGGTGTTAATATGATGAGTGAGCGTCTTAGGTCCATAGTAAAATTGTACGCCACGCATCGGTTTCACGGGGTGGCGTATGAAATTACATAACTGTCATGTGGGACTTCTCTGGTGGGACACACAATACAGTAGCATTACTCCAAAGCAAATTACACATACAGGATATCAAATTTAAGAAGGTAACCTTATTAGGTGAATGTTATAAAGAAATAAGCAATGTACAAAGACAGTTGGATCATCATAAAATAAAAACGTTAAGGACCGAGTCTACAATGCAATGTGTTTCTCAAGATGATCGCCTATTGTATTATGGGGTCCGAGCTGTTGTTGCGTCTCAACAAACGGCAGCTTCAAAGTGGTAGAATCAGGGAATTGCTTTCTAGACATGAAATCAGAGAGTGTATTCTTAAAGACTGATAACAGTTTAAAGAGTAAGAACCATGCTTTGTAATTCTCTTTCATCTCATTTGCTTTTGGCAACTGCAGTATGTTTCAATTACTTTTGTGTATAACTTTTGGGCAATTATAATTCCTTTGAACATGTTGAAAATGATTTATGTTTGGTTGTAATCATTATCATCTCATCTCAAATGTTTCGTTTTTAATTTTATTCTTGTTGCTGGTATGGTGATATGGAGTACAGCTTCTTTCAAGCTTCACCTGAAATTGCGCAATAACTTCGTGATGGCTTGTAGCTGCAAGCAAACAGTGGTGATTTCGTTTTTCTTGCAGAATGAACCATTTATGTCATTTCGTATTTCAACAGTCACTTCTTCCAGATCACTTATGATATCATGCAAATCCTTTTCTCACCTTCATGAGTTGCTTTATGAATTAACCCCCTGAGGTATACCGGCCGATTTGATTGGCTAAATACATCAAATAACACAGTCAATGAATACTGTAAAAGTGATAATTTCCGCGCGTGTAATTTTTCGCGTTTCTGTCATTTTTAACATTTTTGCTTGTTTTTAAACTCGCTCTTTTCAGCTATCCTACATAGACCTACACACAAAATAAACATTTTCGCAAGTTTTTAATTTCGCGCTAGCTCAGAAGTGCGCGAAAAGCGCGAAAATTAATGTAGCGCGAAAATTTCCACTTTTACAGTAACCAACCAGAGACATGGTAAGAAATGCATAAGGTTTGTACAAAAATATGAGGCCCTTTTTGATTGGTTACTCGGAGATTATATCATGCTATATCATATAATCGGCCAATCAGAGATACTTTAAGAAAGGCGGTAGACCTCATTAAAGACACTATCAGTGATTTGCTAAATCAGCAAATCGAAAAAATCATAAAAAATCAGATTTTAGCATGTACGTAACAAGTACAGGTATCCTAACATACCCTGCAAATGATAAGACCAGAAGCTACCTAATAAGGACAGAATCGGAGATTTTAGTCATTACTGTCCGAACGGACACTTACTACAGCACGTAATTGAATGGAGAATCGTATCTTGGAATACTGCCGTTTTCTTCCCTTTCTTCCAATTCTACAGCCGGAAAAGGTAACTTATGAGAATTCTACAGACTTATCCTTCACTTTGAAGCTATTCCTGCAAATTTCAAATATTTTTCAAATCACTGATAGTGTCTTTAAGTGTAATCTCAGAGGGTGTTTTGAATCAATCCCATAAAGCATTGCAATGTGCCTATACTGTGCTGTACTAAATACATGCCCGTACTTTGGGATAAAAAGTGTTCCAAAAGTTCAAGAACCACAAGAAATTTCATGATTATGCAAAAAATTCCTTAAGTACTAACGCTTGGTGGGCTAAAATGGGCGTATCTCTCTAAATGCAAAAGAGTGAATTTCACTCTTTTAGAGTGACTACAGGGCCCACTCTGAAAAGAGTGAATTTCACACCTTTTTTTAGGTCAAATTTTATTTTGATAATTGACAAAATGATATGATTTTATCATTTGTTTAATTAAAAAGAGTAAATTTGAGCCAAAAAGTATTCTTTGAAAGGTGTGAAATTTCACTCTTTTCAGAGTGGGCCCTGTAGTCGCTCTAAAAGAGTGAAACGCATGTCTCTGGATTGTCTACAGAAAATGGGATGGAACGAAAAGCATAAACCCTGTTATTTTATTATGGGTGAGTGATAAAACTTAACTCTGATTGTGTCCGCCGTTTTGAATGTTTAAGTACCATATATTTAACATCTAACATATGTGTGTCATTGGTTAAGCTTTTTTCATCATATCTTTAATTTGCTGCAAAGATAATTCCAGTACAGGCCGAGCTACAGCCTTTTGAATCAAGTAGTCGGCTTTCCTCCATTTGAATACTCCAAACCTCAAAAGATTGTCACCGATCATGTCTGTTCCTTGATATGGTATGACTCATTCAATGAGTGATGAGGACTTTGAAAGGTTTAGAGGGCATCGATGGAAATTGTGACTGGATTTTGTGGTGTTAAATATCGTCACATCTGCAGTCAAAAAAATAGCCCTATTTCCTTCCGAGCACTGATTTGCTTCGCTGAACGCAGTTTATTTTATGTGAATCCGTGGGCAGAACGAAAAATGGACGGTGATCCAAACGACTGTAGCTCGGTCTATAACTAACCGACGTGAATGATCTTTGCAACTAACCGACGTGAATGATCTTTGCAACAAATTAAAGATTGAACTAAGCATTATATAATTATGTTACTTTAAAGTTAAAAATGACGGACACAATCGGACTTTGAGCTCAGATCTCATTTGCACGAATTACCTTAAATGCTCTCTGTGGGTTGCACTCTGTATGTACCTAGGATTTTTTTTTTTTGAAAATTTTCAGTAAATTCGGTTTATATTAATCGTAAATAATGTCTAAAAATCACGAGGAAGCTCATGTAAAAACGACTTAGTTGGATTGATAACCACCCACACTTTTGGCCGTTGGTACCCGGATAGTTTCATCTCATTCATATATACAGTCCTCAACTACTAAGTCGTTCTCATAAACCCCTCAAGGGGAATGTTGTCCTCTTTTGGATGAAGAGTTCTTCAAGACCGAATTTTTTTTTTTCCGCTGAACACGATCTGAACGAAAGCGATTTTTGATAAAAATGTGCCCAAATATTTCCCGGGGGTTGGCCCTACCAAGGGGGCCTTTTGTTTACAAAAAGGGTTATGAATATCCTATATTATTGATTTAAAAGTTAATCGTACCTTTTCCTGTAGTGAAACGTAATTAAGTATTCAAAACACCTAAAAAAATTTAAAGATTTTTTGGTTTAACCATATATTGTTGTCGGTTTTGACCGAAAATGCAATGAATACCTATTTCAGTAATTTAAAGGTCAAATGATACATTTCTTTAGGCATGGAAAATACAACTAAACCAAACCACCAAAACACATCAAAAAGCAACCATAATTCTTTTCCGAGGCTACCACTACCACTCAAGATTGTGGTGAGTAGTTTATTAACGCCAAAAAGTGCCAGTTACGTGATTTTACCCAAAAGGGTTAGGAATATCCTCTTTTAGACTTTGTGATTTAAAGTCAATAATTTTACATTTTCAGCATGAAAAAATGCAACTAAGTATTCCAAAAACACCCCACAATAATTTGCAATCAATGTGTTTTTTTTTCGGGTACCACACTACCAAAAGGTCCGGGTTTTTACATAAAAATATTAGGGATATCCTATGTCAGAGTCTTTTAAGGTCTAATGAATACATTAGCATGGAGACTGCAACTAGACCCAAAACGCTGCAAAATACACCCAAAGTGCTTTCCGTGGGTACCACTACAAAAATGTGGGTAGGGCATTTCACTGAAAGACTAAGAAAGTTGAATTAACGTGATTTAACTGCCGCAATATACATTTCAGGTAATGATAAAATCACATGGCTGACAAACAATCTTTAAGTGTCACTCAAGAATTTCAGGGGTTTACAGTGTATAAGTGGATGACTAATGTTCTGGCTTTGTTTTTTGTGTCTATATGATTTCCGGCTGTGTAATTTTTTAAAACCATTTACAACAAAGTTCCAAATGTAAAGGTTAAAGTCTTTTCCATGTCCGCGCCCTATGATAATTTTACTAGCTATGAATGTGCCGCATTTCATCATCTATTTGGGGTCAATTATTTTTTGGTCCTTTTGCTGACTTATCAGAGTCACAGATAAAAAGATGACAAAAATTATTCTTTTCCTTCTCTGGACCTCCTCTCCATCAGTAAAAATCGTTTGTCTTAAGTAGGGGATTATTTAACTATACATAATGGGGCATTGACCATTTAGATATCATTCCTCCCCCGCTTGATTTTTAACAAAACAATTTTTATATACGATAACTATAGAAGCGTTGGCAATTGGTATGAATGCGTGCTAATTCCTACCTTCTAGTTAAACTTAGTTTCAGAGAAAACTTATATTTATACATGTTATACGTTTTTTTTCGAAGTTCATTTTGATCAAATTCAGAATAATTCCTACTGGGACGATAACTATTCAAAGCACTCCCAATAAAAAGAAAACACATGCAATTGTTAGAATCAGCCCATGCCACTTTCAGTTGATTCTTTTCTTTCCGCCTTACTGACTTACAAGCTCTTTTCATTCCTTTTTGTTTCTGAAACGGTTTCTTTTATTTTTTGTGTCTTCTTTGTTTTGGCATTTCATGCCTGAATTTCCGCTTTTCTGTCTCTTTTGTTCTGTGTCTTTGCTAAAATCTGTTTATCGGTCTTTGTTCGATTTATCTAAATGTTTTTCTTTGTTTTTTTATCTGTCTGTGTCCTTCTCTTTTTTCTTGTACTTTCCAGTCCGCCCTATTTTATAGTAAGCATGTGTATTTTCTGTAGTTTGTCTTTGTCTCTCTTGTCGTAAACTTCACTGTAATGACAGTTTTGAATATATATGTGGAATTATTTCATGTCTTTTATTTTATTTTATATTTTTTATTGGGGGAACGAGTTGCGGCGCGTACTTCCCTCTCCCTTTCACCATGAGGTCTCGGGTTGATTCCCGTCCGGCAGGGGGCTCGTTCTCGGTGGCTTTATGTGAATTTGGTTTCTCGATCCATACTCGTTTCCCGCAGGTGTTCCCTCCGGGTACTCCTGTTTCCTCCGCTTCTAAATCGAGCTTCTTGTCATAAATCTGTTCTGGTATTATGGTTTCTCTGATGTGCTGATTGCCTTTCATGGCTGCCGCACCGCGCCTTGAGCACGTTTCCGTGGGTGTAGTCGCGCGTTAAAATACAAATATTATTATTATTATTATATTTCAAACACATGAAAGCGTTGACTGTATGCAATCAATAGTCCGCAATCCAATGGCTATTTTTCTGGATTTTTTGAAGAATACACTCTCAGATTTAATACATAACAAAGCACTTTGATCAATTTTGAAACAATTTTTTCAGGTGTTGCCTATTTTGGGGTCGCCGATGTTGTCGGACATCATGCGTGTATAATTTTAACCATGATTTTTTATCTCACTACCCTAACACAACTAATCTCACAAATTTCACAGCACTGAGTAAGAGAATGCACTAAGTCCAGAATGTAACGATGACGTCATCAAACCAAAACTCATGGGCACGAATCGTGGGCCGGGCCATCGACACCGTCGTAGCGTGGAATTCCCGGTCATGGACGGGTCCAAAAGGCCCTAGGTTCGAGTCCCACCCGATGGCGACTTTTCTTTCTTCCCCTCTTCCCGTCATCCTTCATTCCCTCTCCCGAGAGATGTGGTGTTAAAGTTATCATCTTATTACACCGGTACTACTTCGCAAGATCTTTTTCTATTCACTCACACCAACTTTTTTATTTAAAAGATATGGCGGCCCGTAGTCCAAAAAGGTGTTAGTGGCTATTTGTAAGCTCACAAACTTTTAAATGTTAGCTATCGTATGACTTAAGGAACGCAATTCCAGAAAGTTAACGCAATTTTAACTCCGCCAAAATGTATCGAATTAAACTAGGTACGGGGCTGTTTAAGGAATTTTTTTGGTATAAATCTATCGGCACATATATACTGAAAATCCCTAACTATGACGTAACCAATGTTGCATGGTCATTGGAGTATTCTTGCGAAAAAAAACATCATTTTTACATGCTTAACTTTCGAAGCAGTAGACGAATTAAGAAGCCCGCCCGTTTATTATTTACGCTATCAGTTTTGGCCACAACCAGTTTAGTCTTCCACCAATTGAAAGATATCGGTGGTTAGTCAAGTTCTGGCCTGTATGACAAGACTATCGCAGTTTACTTTTAACATGGGGATTTAAACCACAGCTTTCAGTTAACGTTTTCCTTTAAAATATATAAATTTATCAAAAATGGATACATTTGTGCTAATTTTTATTAAAATGAGCCCTCGGATTCTTGAGGAATTAGTTTCAAAATAAAATTAGTAAACTCTAACATATAAAGAAGCGCTACTCGGTACATGAAAAGTACGTAGATGCTTGAACCGCGCATTAGTGGGTTTCGAAACACTGATCTCTATACAAATGAGATTGAAACCTGGCTTCGTACTAAGCACTGACGGCATATTGGTCATCCAAAAAAAGAGCCCAAGCAGGTGGATAAGAGCCGGTCATTTATACAAAATCGTTCCCATTGAAAATGTGGAAAAGCGACCGTAACAGACCTACAGAATCAAGCCAAACTTCAGTGAGCTCATGTATTGCGCGTATGGGCTGGCATGTCTCTAAAACGTGCACCGGGATACAACTTCTGTTAACACAGGTGTCTCTGGGAATGTATTGTGTTCGGTATTAGACCAAGATGCCCGCCCGTTGCTCCCATGTCATCTAGAGAGTGTACAATTACTGTTGTGTAGCCAATCCATTGTATGGCAAAACGTTACGTAATCTTTAGAAATCATCGTCTAGCATGTTTTGCCGAACACAAAGCAAACATAGAGTACCAACAGTAGAAAGCAATGGCTGCCTCCGCTTCTTCCACATTACTTTGGGTGCGCTTTGCATATTATAAACATCGGTAGTGATACAAATGAATGTGTTCGAGGGTGCCCAGGTGTAATAATAGTCTACCTGGATCATTGGCTCAGATACTCTTTTTCTCAAATGCAATGCGCGCTTAGGTGAAAAGATGTATTCATTGAGGCGGTTTATTAAATCAAGACAACTGACGCGTCATTTCATTCGTTGTGTAGCAATGGGTAGGACAAAAATTTAACCACCCAATAGCACCCAACATCCAACAACTGATAATTTGGCGGATTGTTTGTATCGAATTGACATTATGTGTGTATTACAAGCACCCAAACTAATAATTAATTCCGTGCAAATTCAAAATGTCAGCGCCCAGCACGGAACGACTGGTTTTGAATGGGTCTCACCCCCTGGGTACAGTGCGACCTGCGATAAAGCTAAAGATACGCTGACCCCTGTTCAAATGGCCACTGTTTTATGGATTGTAGGTTTAGGCCAACTAAAACATTGTAATCACAAAATGATATCTAAAACACCCCTCTTAACATTTGTTCATAGCACTGGGGTTTTAAAGAGTGTAGGTTTTTTGCAATAAAACTCTAAACGATACTTCGCTCCTATCTTTGTGTGCTCAACGAAGTTCAAAGGATGAGCTACTTGTGCAAACTTGCACGTGATATAGGCGCGTATGGGATTTATTTTCGCTGGCTTCTGTTTCATTGCATGCGGCGTTGTAAATATACCACAGGGAATAAACAATGGTAGTTCCATGATCGTTGTACAGTTATGTATATTCGGTCGGAATCAATCTGGATTTTTTCGCCAAGGAAAATACTCATAGGGCCATGAAAACAATTGGTACGTTTTCTCGGGATATTTCTTATTATATGTGCGATAGATGTACCAATAAATCGCACGTGTGTTTTCGCCAAATGCACGGTTCATTGCACACTCCAATAGACAACAGCACGCCATTCTCGCCCAGTTGGTGTAGCACCTTAAACGCTACGGAAAGCCATAATACACTTTGTGCGCTCAACCATTAAAAGGCAATACGGCCTTTTATACACTGAAGTTAGCGTCTTTAAATAACGACGATGTTACTCGTGTTTAAAGCTTCTGTTTAAGTAAGCAAACGGTTAAAAATATTAAACGTGTTTTGCTCAAACGCAATTTTAAATTACGGAGATTTTAAGCTAAAATCACGTTCAGCTAAACAAGTTTCTGGAATACGGGCCTATTTGTTTACTTCAAATTTGATTTGAACTATACTTCTGAGCTGTAAATTGGGAACTACTTTGATTGACTGGTACTGATGTCGTTGGAAACGGAGACTGTTATTTGGTTATGCATTATAGGTATAAATGTAATCATAAGGCCATTGCTTCTCAAAACACTACTAGTACGCCAAAAAGAGATTCAAAGAAGCATAAAATCAAGTTCTCGCAATTTCACAAATTCCTGACGAGGCAAAATCAAGCTCTAACGATGGTGGCGAGATTGAAGTCGGAATTAGGAGTCGCATTCTCGAGATTTAAACAAGGAAATAAATTGAGCTGGGGCAGTGGCGTACCGGGGGGCGGGGGAAGCTGCCCCCTGTGGGGAATCTTGCCCCCTGAAAAATTAGTGATTTACATAGGCCATATACTATACTAACAAATTTTAATATATGCTTGCCCCCCTGAAAATATATGTGCCCCCCCCCCCCTTTTCCCCCGAAAGAAGAGCTCGTTACCCCACTGGCTGGGGGAGTTTCACAAAGTGTTTACCATACTGTGTTAGAAGAGTAAACTGTATATCATAAAATCGCAGTTGAATCGCAGTTGAACAAGGAAAGTTTCATGGCTAAATACGATAGTGTTGAGCAGTATACAAGGAGTGACAATATTAGAAATTTTGGCATCAATACAATGAAGACGCTAAGGAGGATCTTGCCCATATACATCTCTCGCGCTACATGAGCTAATGCAAAATAGAGGCCATGATTAAAAAAATTGCAAAAAAAAAAAATTGAAAGATAACCCCTGTACTGCAAAATCTTCATCAATGAACACCTCATTCCTGACAGAAATTGGTGTAAGCAAACAACTTTGAACGAAGCCGAACAAGGTCTTTGTCAATAAAGACATCACTCAACTTTGTACACCAAATTTCTGCCAGGAGTCTCTCGTATTAACACAATAATGACAAACTCAGACATTGAATACTTAGGAAAATGTCGAGAGATGGTAATTAAAGCACAAACCGTTTTTCTTGATATTATTCAGCGGTTTCTTCAGTTACACTGACTTTGCTTAATATTAATGTTGATTGACAACCCCGACTATTTCAGTGCAATAAGCTTTGAACAATTTTCGAAGATTTTAGCAATATCAATAATAACTTAAAGCAATATTGGCACATTTTTGAAGAGCGCCCCCAATTTTCGAAATTTGATATTTTTGCACAGTTACGTTGGTAATTGTCTAGGAAACTATACCTGCGAACCAGAATGCTAAAAAATGCATATTTATCATAAAATAAGCGATTTTTTAATTAGAATTGGGATCCCAGATTGGACTTAACGGCAGAGCTGGAAATGCTACGTTTATGCATCCGTCCATGATGAAATAATGCCACCTCGAGAAAATAACCTCTAACTTGACTTGTCTGAACCAATAAAACAACTAATGGATGAGCGGAGACACGTACATGGCGCTATTTCCCGGCTATTTCACATTGGAAGGCCGTTTCAAGCAGCCGTTGAATTATTATCCGGGATCCCGATAATAATTATTCTAATTACAAAATTCCTTCGTTTCTGAGACACAGACATTTTCGAGCTTAACCA
>JAMKCH010012372.1:0-27407 GCA_023653785.1 Ophioderma brevispina | reverse complement strand
ACTAATTAGACCAACATGAAACTATGTTAATTTATTAATCCCCTTTGCCGTTAAAACATTACACCCTTAAAAGCTGTGTCGGTGACCGAAGTAATACCATGCTCAGCTTCCGAATGCAGCAAACTAGGCAAATGAAGTAATTAAATAAACCCCTACTTTCCATTTTCAAATCATACAGCTTATGAAGAGCAGGTTAACTGGGTCATTCTTGTTCGTATATATTCTTGGCTCTGGTGTCATAAGACTTGGGCCTAGCTTGGCCGGTGAATTCGCTGTTGCTCGCCTTACTACTTCTACGGCCCTTCGAGACACTTCAACTTGATGTGGCATCGTTGAACCAGAGACTTCAAGCGATGAGCAACAAGCCCTTACGTAGCGTCTCCGCGTGGCTTGGTTGTTTGTATTGAAAATCAACCAATCTCTTTTATGAAATATACGCACTTTTGAGCATTACCATTCGCAGGTATGTTTACTAGGCAATTACCAACACAACTGTGCAAAAATCTCAAAATTTTCAAATCGGGGGCGCTCTTCAAAAATGTGCTTTTATTGCTTTAAGTCACGCCCCCTTATAGAAAAGAAATCTGTTCTCCTCTATGGCGTTTTGTACGTGAGTTTTGTGAACTGAAACTCTGCTTTATACTGTGAGAAATCTAGCCATGCTATTGACATAAATCGAAAGTTTGAAATCTCGTTGATTTATGCAGAAATAGCAGAGTAAAAAATAATACTCCTTCATTCTCTACTTTAATTTGTAAATGCTGCCTATTTCTCAAAGGCACTTCAGCCGCACAGACAAATGAGGATTGCTATTTGCTGCTACGTACGCTAGCGAGATGGGGCAGAGGTAGAGATCCACCACTCAAAATCGTTTTCCTTCTCCTCCTCCCCCCAAATCAGATAAGGAAAAGTAAATGTATAGCATTAACCGTGTTCACCTTTGTAAAATTAAGAAAAGTGTGATGCCTCCAAAATTATACGTTGTCCACCTGTCCCCTATTTTAATAATGTCCAGTTACGCCAATGACGTACGCGTATGTCTCTGAAAAATCAATCTTTAAAATATGACATCAAAACATTACAAATTTTTGTAGTTTTCACTAGGAAATAATACACTAATAAAGTAGTTGTGTTAGTAGAATATGCAAAATATTTATTACTTGGCATAAATCTTAAGATTAATTTTGTTAAAATTTCAGTCTGTGAACCAAAGAAATTAATCAAATATATTATTGTGCAAATAGTAGGTAGCTCATAGAAAACTTAACTGAACATGACCGCAACAAGCAAGTCGTAATAAAACAAAACAAACTTTTACAGTGATGTTCAGTGATGTTAGGTTTCATCTATTGAATTATTACTATGACATTGCTTATTATTGTTACCATTGTTCATTTTTCACAAGTGCTAAACGCCTATGTGATATAGGGTAAGAAAAAAAAAACGCAGCTCCAAATTGCAGAGAAATAATTCGTGTTAAAATCACGTAGTGAAAATGTACATACTTGCGTAAAACCTGGTTAAGTAATTTAGGTGCAATATTTTACAGGAGAAGCATTTCTCACCGCATGTTAAATCTTAGCACTCATTGCACTACATCGACATAAGCTAATAGGTATTTGCGTAAGTTTCTTAAAGGGCTGCTTCTTGTAGCCTCTTTGTAGCTTATGAAGGACAATCTTCATATAGGCATCACTTACAGGCTGCATAACATGGGTAGCTACGGGCATCTTCCTGTTTTTTCATTCAAGTCATATATGGTCAATGAAATTTAGTCATGCTCTAACCTTTCCTTTTTCCAGATTATAGCACGTAGCATGATGGAACTTGTTTAACAAAATTCATTTTCAATATTAACAACTGTACATCCATATTAAAAGAGCTTGCAAAGAAAACACTTAAATATATCTCTAACATCCCTAGAGGGAAATCTGACGATCACCGCAAAAAAAGAGAGCTATAGCGTTATCTTTCTTGTTAGATCTAGGGCAATTTTTCCCCTAAAATAAAACAGAGGTCCGCTCCGTGATTTTTTCCCAAAGTGTATTAAATGCAGTTAAGGGACATCAAGGATATATACACATTTTTTGATATGCAAAATAGTAGCAATTATGCGGCAAAGCCAATGGAATGTTCATCTTTGATGTTTGTTTGTAATGTACACATTTTGTATTTATACCGTACATCTCTATTAAAGGCACTATCAGTGGCTTTCTTGACAAGAATACAATACAACTCATCCAAAATTTGTGTTTGGCATTTTGGAATGACCGTGATGTATGTGACAACAAATGATAAAAATGATGATATAAATGTAAATGATAAAAGTGAATGCCATCTAATGCCAAATTCTGTCATTTATTATGATGTCGAACGTCTGTATCCGTGTGAACTTTTAGCAAGCTAGCTGAATTCGGAAACAGTGCCTCCGTAAATATGCAATCGTAAGCAGTCGACGTTTATGACGTTTTATGAAACACTTTGCTTACATTGGTTGAAATGGCTTAATTTGAATGTAGTTTATTAAATTTATGAATCAGATAAGTAAGCAACCTATGGGCAGAAAAATCATTGATAGCGGCTTTAATTTCGAAATCCTTAGATTGTAAATGATTATAACTATTATCATACATTCAAAAAAGTAGCTGTCAAGAATATTGCGAACAGTTCAGCCACGATGACCCAATATAACTGCTAGACCAACGATGAAGGTGACCGAAAACACGACGAAGCACCCCAAATCGAAATAGCGGAGTAGTCCTCTCTTTTGCTAAAAAGAAACACAGACAAATCGTGAGGAATGCAATAATTGTTACCTGATAGTGACAATGAGCCCAAAATGGGGAATGTAAGGTCTAAAATGAAGTGATAGGACCAAAAAACTTCTGCGTCAGAAACCCTCGAGCATACTGGAAGAGAGATCCCTTCAATCAAAGTACTGTAAATATTTTTTGTTCAATCCAATTTTCCAGAGCCATGTGGCCCATGTCTCTGAAAAGTAACATGACTTGAAATATTGTTGGATTAAAATGTTTTTTCCTAATTTTTTCTAAAAGTCATCAGTTATTAAAAATAGCCGCAACTATATATAAGATGAGTAAAACTTTTTTTACATGAGAATGATGAGATACTATAATACTTCATACTGCTTTCATATCAGTGTCAGATTGCATTGTTAAAGGTCCCAGGAAATGAGATGATAAACCTAGTCCAAATGTTTACGGGGCATTCCATTCCAATAAACAGGGCCACAAAAAAGAATACACTGCCAGTGACATTATTAGTAAAACTATTGATTTTCAGTCAGTGCCATGAATAGATTCACACCAGTTACCTGGAATTTTCTATTACTCTCTGAAAAATCAATAGTTTCACTAATGATGTCATCCCCAACCCAAATATTGAATGCTTTCTCGTCCCTCCTTGTAGACTTGACACAAACCACATCAATTATATTTGCATTTCCTGGGACCTTTAAGGTAATTACCATAGCAATTGCAATTTACCACCATTTGTCACTCATTTTAAAAATACTGAAAATGGTTTTACATTGTGGTTGCCATGGCGAAATGTGGTCCCTTTGGGTGAATGTTTGCAACCGGTTGACTTTTACCAAATTCCATTCAGATTTGCACTGTCTTCTTAAAGAAGTTGTAAGCCTAAACAAGGAAATACATTTCCTCTATTTTCACTAATGTGATATAATAATAATGAACATGAAGTGAGAAGCCGGTTATGTTCAATGCAATGTGTGATAAACAGGACAATCCTATAGCATGTGAATAAAAAACAGCTTTCTTACGAAACATTTGCTATCCTTTCTTTGTTCCTTTTTACTTGCAGTCACTTAACATTATAGTCGGGGACAGAATTAGGCGACCAATTGCGCGTCAAGGTGTGTCAATCAGCGCGGCGCGGATCGTGATTGGTTTGAATACATATAGTATGTATTATGTACGAACCAATATGATTTAAAATGTTTAAAATGTAAAAAGTGGCCTATTTAAGTCGAGTTTTCGACATAATCATCATCATCGTTATCGTCATCGCACAGGGTTTCGTCTACATAGACGGCTCGATCATTTATTTTAAAAAAATATGACTAAGTCGAATACAAGCCTTTAACTCTTATTATATGAAAGATAACTGTCATAGAATTACTTGTGAGCTTACAAATTTGAAAAATCCAAAATGGCAGATATGCAATAAATGATCAGGGACGAACCCTGTGATCGTCGTCGTCATCATCATCATCATCATCATCATCATCGTCATCGTCATCGTCGTCGTCGTCGTCGTCGATAGTTAATATTAGCGGTGAGCTATTTTTTTTGAGGGAAAGTTATCTTGAAATAGATAATATGCATGTGAAAATTGTTGAATTGTTCGTAGAGAAGAAACTTACATTTGTCGGTGTTCTAATCTTCATGTCGTGCTCACCATTGACCTCGTTCTCCATCTCTGCTTTCTTCTGGTTGAAAGCCTTAGGTCCACGTTGAAGGTTATAGGATATAACGGCCAGAATTATAGCAAAGAAGTCAAGGAAAAGGGAAAAGGCTAATAATTGCCCCAAGATGGTGTCGCCACTTGTAGGGATTATATCGTGAAGGTAGGTGAGCAGATGTACCAAGCAAAGGAATAGGACGACACAGAGAGTTAGTCTTTCACAGGACGTATTGGGTACAATGAAAGTACCAAGAACCAAAAAGCCCGCCAAAACGGATGGTAGAACAAGCTTTGAACTGTAGGCAGACGACTGGCGTTTTAACACAAAGTGGTAAGTGGCATCTATATACTTCTCCTTACAGCATGGATAAGTGACGAGGTTTCTTTCTGGTATAACCTTCACAAGCATGAAATCTTTGACTGGCATGAAGTGAGAAAGGTCGGGGTCCGATGATGACAGGGTCAAGTTAAGAGTTTTGGAGTGATAATGCCAAGAACCCATCTTAAGAGTGCATGTTTGCGTATCGTATGGAAAGTAACGGAGTTTCATATTGCATATGAAGTTAATCTGGAAAGAAGGCACGTAGCTGACGGAGCCCGTGTGCTTGATGATGGCGGCAGCTTTCACGGTATTCGTCTGAGTTGCTCTAAAACGAAAAGTGAATAATGAAAGTTGCAATTATCAATCTTGTTTATAATATGGCTATAATTATAGCAGGAGGGGTGGTGGTAGTGGTGGTGGTGGTGTTGGCGGCGGTGGTGGTGGTTGTGGTGGTGGTGGTTGTGGTGGTGGTAGGAGTGGCGGTGGTGGTGGTGGTGGTGGTGGAGTAAAAAGAGTAAACCTATAAGTATGGTGAGGAGATGAACGACTAAACCAGTTGAAAACTTAGATAATTGATAAAATGATCTCATTAGGTTACATAAGAAAGACACAATAGCAACACGTTACCCATTATATAGCTCTATATCTGGTACCCATATTTTGTCCACGTCAAGGATTAGGTTGTCCGTATCATTGTAATCAGCTGGATTCCATCGAAGGCGAGGATCTGTCCATGCCTTTTTTGAGGAAAATGTAATGTTGAAAATATTGTCAGTCAGATTTAAACTCGGGACTTTTGTCAGGACAAATGTGCGACGTGATTGGATTAAGAGCTTCGCACAAACATTGCGGAGCATTGTGGGACAATGGGCAAACGGCCAATTGGATATATGTTTTTCGTAAAGGTATCGATTATGTCTTGAGCTATTGTTAGTCACAGTGTGTGAAATCTTGAATTCTAATTAATCCTTCATGTAATTTCGGCACGATATAATCGATAGACTAATCGATTTATTAAGTTGGCTTTATTCCGTATAGGCTTGATTGAATTCTTTCCTCCAGGAATAAAGCGTTGTCAAGGGCAGGTTGAAACTATCCCTGCGAACAAATTGTTAAAGCCAAATTACATGTATGATAGAACGTATGAATATTCTATGAAGATCAGTCTCTTTTAGGCACCACATCCCAAAATAATTGCAAAAACTAATTTTTAAACATAATTTTGTTACAATTTGACATTGGAAATAACATTTTAAAAATCTAAGAAAAGTCTACCAACCGGAAAGCAGTGAATAGGGGGCAAGGTTTACACAGGGGAAAATATGAAAAGAGTTAGAATGTGTTTTAAAAGGACACCAATATGTACATCATGTTTCAACGAGTTACAAAAAAGTATAGTTTACCCTATATGTGCGGGTTGTAGTGTGATAGTTTATAAGGCAAAATGTCTTCAAGGTCACAATGGGCATAAGATTGTAAATTCATTGGATTGTCTTTAAAATGTTATCAAATTGTTCTTTAAGATGTTTATCAAATTGTTCGTCTAGTTGTACGTAATAACACATACATTAGATATATTGGCTATGACATTTTGTTACTTAGATAGAATGCCAAATATGACCGGACTGTTTTGGGCCTCTGGGAGGTTACAGGGGAGGTTTTACCAGAAATTTAAACTATTTAATCAAAACAAGTACTGTCCGTGATTATGGTACAAGACAATATACTGAGGAGAAAGGAAGAGCGCATCGCATGTTAGACCATGGACATAAACAGTAAATACCAACACAGAACCCGAACACAAGCAGATAATCCCCGAAAGAAAATTCAAGGGCACACCTGCCTGGGCCAGTATTCAAACCGGGGAACTCTAACATACAAGACCAGCGCTCTACCACTATAAGCTACCCAGGCTGCCCAGTGCCCGATAAACGTCGCATAGATCGGGCACGGAGTTTTTTGCAGATTTTCAATATGGCTTCTAAAATAGCATGGGCTATAGCATGTTCGTAGTTGCTATGACTATTGTGACGTATTTAGCACAGTCGTAGTACACAGTTGTAATATTGTATTTAGTATGGAACTTTGACCTCGGTAAGTGCGAAAATAGCGTCCGCCTGCTCGGTCGTTTGTATTGTTGGTAATCAGCGAAAATAAGCGTGTTCGTGCCCATTCTAAAGAAATAACCGGGAACAGTCCAGAGGCCTTGCAAATACAATCTTCATACAGCCATAGCTATATTAATGTACATTAATATGAGCACCATAAACTTTTTACCTGTGGACATTAAAATAAGTCCTCTTACCTCTCACGATGAATCATGGATAGACCTAAAACTTTTAATGAGGTCTCACTCAATTTGAAATTTACTATACCAGAAATTGGTCTCCCAAAAAGGTGTATGCACTATGTGGGTCAGATATGCAGTATCAAACTGCTAGTCAAAAATACCATAGAACTGTTCGAGGCCAGTAGCAGGAAGATTTTGCACCAGTACCTTATGCCCAAATTATATTCTCTGATGCAGACTTCAACGTGCTTTTTCCCCCGACAGACAAACAGAAAGGTCGGGAGCAAGGCTCGGTGTAGACGTTTTAATAGTCCACCGGACTCATGGTCCATCTTGAACGGGCACTCGATTCAGTTGACTCTTCATGCAACATTAGTTTCACGCTTTATTTCGTTGTCGTCTATGGAGCCCGGACTATGGCTCCAGGCAGATTATTACATTGGCCCGCACACCACTGAGTCAAATGAAATGTTTTACGTGGATCGGTCAAATTGAAGAAATACACGATTAAAGTTAAATTTGTACCAACAAATAATTCTTAATTAAGATAAAAGAGGTGATAAAGCACTCACTCTTGATGACCACATGTGTACGCATGCCTGCTGGTGAGCTTCGTCCTGAAGAAAAAAAAAACATGTGGCAGAACAAGGTATCAGTTCGTGGAATGGTTATATAATTGTCAGAATAACCTCCAAAGTATGAAAATTATTTGTCGCGAATGTATTCCTTTATAATAAACATAATTGTCGTTTGTAGCAAATGTATTAATTAAGCGAACGAAAATTGCCCCAAAATGTTTGGGGTTTTGTCAATTTGGAAAAAAGTATTGCTTGCGTAGCCACATTCTATATTCAGGTGCTTTGCAAATGATGACGCTTTTCATACTGACTTTCAAATCGATCCATGTCTGTTGACTTCGAATTCATCACACTGTAAAAATTACAGTGCAATTTACAGGAAAATACTGTAAAACTTCCCAAAACTTACAGTATTTGGCTGTAATTTGGAAATACAGGAACATACTGTAAATTTTATGTCCAATTTTCCAGGCCTATAATGACAAAATCTAAAAGTGAAGACTTTATTTGAAATTTAATGAGTAACAACATCATTATACACTACTATGAATTTTTCAATTATACCAAGTATACTAAAATATACAGGGAAAAATACTGTAAATTTTACAGGAAAATCCTGGCAGCAATTCTGCCAACAAAACTCCGTAAAAATATAGCTTTACAGATTTTCATTCAAATTTACTGTATATTTTACAGTTTGATGTAATACATTTTACAACAAACTGTAAATTTTACAGTATATGCACCGTAAAAAATTGTTGATAGGCCTACAAAAGTAGGGTGTTCGTCAGTGCTTTTTTATTCTCTACACATTTACAATCGCTATAATAATTCACCAAATATATATGTTTTTAAGCGTTTTGATTAAATTAATTTTTACAGTATACTGTAATTTTTACGGTAATTTGTTGGCAGAATTGCTGCCAAGATTTTACTGTAAAATTTACAGTATTTGTTTACAGTGCAGCCATACTTGATTCAGCCATATTTTTTGCACTTCTTTCTTGTGCAATTGATATAAATTATTTAATTGTGTAGAAAACTATGTAAATAGAAGCTTTAGCTTGTCCAGAGTATGTCAAATGCACGACAAGAACGTTCAATTTTGTACACAGGAAGAAAAAAAGAAAAAATAATCAGGGACGACCGCTATCGCAAATGGCTCAGAAGGTAAACATTTTCTGGGAATGTACTCCTGTCTCTTGACTGGGATTGATAATTCAACTCATAGAGCGTCGAAAACTTGACTTGCATGCAGTATAGGCCTACGTCAGTTTAAACAGAGAGTAAAGGGAACCTGTCATGCTCACCATTATTGGTACTTCTTTCAGTCAATAGAGGACACTATGATGTTAATTAAAATATTAGAATGTAACACTATCAACAAGTTTAAAAAACATTTTGAATTCTGCAAAAAAATAATATTTTGCCAACGGTAAAAACCTGTTTAAAAAGATTACAGTTTAAAATAGATTTTTGACACAGCAGTAATATGAGAGTGGCACCATTTTTTTATGACAGGTCCCTTTTAAAGCAATAACAGCACATTTTAGAAGAGCGTCCCAATTGTCAAAATGTTAGATTTTGAACAGTTGTGTTGGTAATTGTCTAGTAAACTATACCTACGACTGGTAATGTTCAAAAATGCGTATTTTTCATAAAAGAGACGATTTTGTAATTAAAATCGGCATCCCCGATTGTAATTTAACGGAGGAACTGGAAACCGCACGAAAATGACCTCTAACTTGACTTGCCTGAATCAACGGAACAACTAATGGATGAACACGTACAAGGTGCTTTTTCCTGGCTCTTTCATATTGGAAGGACGTTTTATTATCGGAGATCTCCGACATTAATTATTCTAATTACAAAATTTCTTCTTTTGGGATACATAGAGAAGTTCAAGTTTGACCATTCACATGTATAATTTACCAGCCAATTACCAATGCACCTGTGCAAAAATCCCAAAATTTTTGGACAATTGGGGGCGCTTTCAGAAAAATGTGCTGTTATTGCTTTAAAGAGGATTTTAAAGCAAGAACAGCACATTTTTGAAGAGCGCCCCGATTTTCAAAATTTGATATCTTTGCACAGTTATGTTGGTAATTGCCTAGGAAACTACACCTGCGAACGAGAATGATAAATATGCGCATTTATCATAAAATAAACGATTTTGTAATTAGAATTGGGATCCCAGGTTGTACTTACGGCAGAGCTGGAAATGCTAAGTTTATGTCCGTCCATGATGAAATAGTGCCACCTCAAGAAAATGAACTCTAACTTGACTTGCTTGAACCAATAAAACAACTAGATGGAATGAGCGTAGACACGTACATGGCGCTATTTCCCGGCTATTTCATACTGGAAAGCCATTTCCAGCAGCCGTTGAATTATTATCGGAGATCCCCGATATTAATTATTATAATTACAAAATCCCTTCGTTTGCGACACATAGACATTTTCGAGCTTAACTATTCACAGGTATAGTTTACTAGCCAGTTACCGATGCTTGCAACTGTATAAAAATCTCAAAATTTTTGAAAAATTGGGAGCGCTCTTAAAAAAAAGTGCTATTATTGCTTTAACCAGCGACCTCTGCCTGAGGTCTATCGATGTCTTTCACGAATCATCACGTGATAATTTTCGGGTTGTCACTGTAAATACTATGATCACTGGAAAAACATCGATAGATTGATCCGAAGGTTAGTAAATCACCAAGAAATCGAAGAAAGACATCGTAAAGCCCATTTTCACGGTCACAGGTCCCTCGTGTGTTGGCGGTACACTTTCATGATACGTTGCCAGTAGGTCGGTAATCAGTCGAGTCTGAGCCTGTGGATTGGTGTGATAGTACTCGTTTACGATCAAACCTAATGAAGAAAAAAAACATAATTTCATCATGCATAAATTGATCTACATTTTTTTATCATGATTAACTTATATTAAAAAAGTATTAAAAAGTATCTGCAACTGCTGCTCATATTGCTTATGTAGGCTTACCCACTGCTAAGGGATTGCAAAAACTACTGCTACTGCTTCTACTACTACTGCTACTGCTACTGTGACTGCTATTGCTATTACTACTACTACTACTACTGCTACTGCTGCTGCTACTGCTATTGCTATTGCTATTACTATTACTGCTACTGCTATTGCTATACTACTACTAATACTACTGCTATTGCTATTACTATTACTATTACTGCTACTGCTATTACTATTACTGCTACTGCTATTGCTATTGCTATTACGATTACTATTACTATTACTATTACTGCTACTGCTACTGCTATTACTATTACTATTATTATTACTGCTACTGCTATTGCTATTACTATTACTATTACTGCTACTGCTACTGCTATTACTATTACTATTACTGCTACTGCTATTGCTACTGCTACTGCTATTGCTATTACGATTACTATTACTATTACTGCTACTGCTACTGCTATTACTATTACTATTACTACTACTACTACTGCTACTGCTACTGCTATTGCTATTGCTATTACTTTTGTTATGACGTCTCGTAGACGTCAAAGGTCAGAAATACCTTTCAAACACAAATAAATGAGCCTTGTGCACAAGTGATCTAAATTTTATAATAAAACAGATTTAATGATTTGTAATTGGTTCAAGAATTTGGTATGTCCAAAACAACATTACATATATAGTAAAATTACACACATTTTATATGATTTATACTTAATTGTAAACAAGGATGTCCACTAATGTCCACAAGAAGCGTTGCAGTTCAACGCTGATATGTCCTCACAGCGAAGACTCCAAAATGACAGCGCATACGTTCACATAAAACTCCTCAGGTAATATATTCCAAGGGAATCCTCTCAGTCCTGAAGGTAATTTTGTCCAGCAGTTCAAGACGACGGGGTTTTCCCACGACGACACTAATATTCTGCAATACAGTCCAGGTATTCTACCACCATCAGTCTGTCGCTAATGTCCTCATTTAGGACCACAAACTGGAATCTCTTTTTGATTCCAAAACTGAAGTTCTTCTGGCTTAAAAGACGACAGCACGCAGATCAGCTATTAAGCTCCGGCGGCATCCAATATTATAAAAATCCTGGTGATATGTAAAGCTCAAATCTACCATTATTGTAGAATAAAACTAGCTATAAATAATTATACTGTATAGCTCCAGAGCTCTGGTTTAGCTCCTGATTATAACTGGCGGCGAGACTTAACTCAAATCTCCCTTATACTGACTTCACAAAGTTCCCAAGTCTTAAAATAGATATTACCACAGAATCATGCATAAACATAACCTTGCACTAGCTGACCAATTGGAATTCACATAAATTATATCATCGCGGGCACATGTGGTCCAGTGGATAGGACGGCCGATTCATGATCTGAAGGTGTGGGTTCAGCCCCGCTGTCGCCAAGGTGTTGTACTCTTGGGCAAGGCACTTACCTTCACTTGCTTCGTCGACCCAAGCGATATTCGGGTAGCTGTTAGGGGAAATATTACAATCTAAGTGCTGATAGGATTGTGCGCTTGGCCGGCTGCCGACCTAGGTGAAGCGAAATGATTGTGACGATTTCCTGATGGCAGCGTAATAATAATTGGCAACAGCGCTTTGCCTACTTGTGTAAAAAGCGCTATATAAATCTCATTATTATTATTATTATCTGAATTACATCACTTCCCATATATAACTTTTATGGGGGAATCCCCCAGATCATGGCAATGTTTTGATCTTAAAGCATGAACAAGTTGACTCAGTTACTAAGTTTACATCTTGGGGAATTCCCCATTTCCCTTATTGTGCAATCTATCTAACAGGTGCATTTTGCACAAACAACTCTAGGGGAATTCCCTATTCTCTTTTCAACATAAACAAAGTACTTTTCCCGTGAGAAATCTTTTCTCAAATAAAATTGAGAAAATAATATTTTAATCAAAATTTTGAGGGTAATATAACACTATTGCTATTGCCATTACTATTACTACTACTACTACTACTACTACTACTACTACTACTACTACTACTACTGCTACTACTACTACTACTACTACTACTACTACTAATACTACTACTACTACTACTACTACTACTACTACTAATACTACTAATACTAATACTTCTTCTATTATAACTACTATTCTTTTTCGTCACAAATTATTTGGTACTTCAAAATGTTGATTTTCTCTCCGCCATTCCCAAAAGTGAACGAACGCGGGGAAACGAACCCTTGAAAACTATCAAGAATAGCATTAGCACTTTATCTGGAGATTTACTTTACATTTTATATTAAATGATATCACAGATATCACCTGAATGTATATTAAAATGATCATATGTCACGGAGATATAGAACATTTAAGGCATGGAAAAGCGCGTTAGGTTATCTGATGGAACAGTAGTTGAAATAGCATTCCGTTGGTAATGTGTTTGTATTTGGATACGTATTGTGGTTGTGGCTTTATGCCAAAATTAACCGAGTATGTGCAGCTATGTTCCAACTCTGTCGTGAGAAAAACCAAACACAACAATAAGAAAAACAATAAAAGTTGTTTGACCCTAAAGGTATAAACTACGTTAGCAACCACTCCGCATCTCAGTGATTGAAATTATTTCTGAAGCAACGTAATCAAAAACTATAATTCAAAGTTTGTGAAAATATGCTTTAAAATACCTTCCCTTTTACCAAAAAAAGTTCAACATTCAACCAAACACGCTGCCCTTTGATAACGGATCTTTAATCCGCTATTGCTGCAAGGCAGAACTTCAAAACGTATTCTTCTACCACTTCAAGATAGAGCGTCGAGTTGGTTCTCAAGGTGTTTCTATTTTCAATATTGCTTAAAAATCCTAAATAAGAATTGCATGATAAAAACGTACCGTTTTAATACTGTTTTAAACATTATTGAAATATGACAACTATAATCACTTTCAAACATCGCATTTTGTCAGGATGTTTAGAATTTGAATATGCAAGTACAGTTTGCATTGTTAAATATTTGTTTTTTATTTGGATTCTAAAACATTTGTTGATTTTTAATCCGTATATACGCCTCATTCTAAACAACATTCTCAAAACGGCCACTTTTTTCAATTGGTTATTTTGTTTTTCTTGGGCTTATTGTTCGTTTGGCTTGTTAAATATCACATTTGAATTGAACGTGTAAGTGGCAATAAAAAGCTTAAACCATTTTATATGTATATTATATTTTATCTGATATCACTTTCGTAGAATGTTAAGGATGAAATTAATATGGCCTTATAATAACATTGTAATAAATACAATAGAGAGCGGTGGCTTGAAACTGCAATAATTTGAAATTTGTCTTTTTTTTCGATTGTTATTAATAATTATCCAAAAAGAGGCAATCAAATTTTCGAGAAACACAATACTGATCGAGATTAAAACATCTACGCAAATATTTAGTAAATAAATGCTGCAGTAGAGTTTTAATGAAAATTTAATGCAAATATTAATGAAAATAAACAACTAGTTACATATAGTAAAACTTGTTGAAGTCATCGCGATAAACCTTTTTTGAAAACGATTGCGTTAATGTTATGTAACATACCTGTAGCGGTGATCATCCAATATGTGCAGACAACAAACTGAAGCCAGGGAGAGGCCATAGCTTCAAACTGGCTCTTTTCACTCAACTAAAACAGAACTTCGTTCTTCAACGATCGCCTTGGTAGGAGTAGATTTTAGACTTCAATTTTTCAAAGTGAAATGAAATCGGAGCATGGCGCGCCAGTATCCCTAGGTACGGCGTGCCATAAGGTCAGGTAGATTACCCAATCTTCAGATTCAGTAAGACCAGTTCGCCCCCCTCAATATTGTGTTTTCAGTTGTGAATTGGCCTTAAAGTGTTAAATATTTTGTTCGAGGAATTCAGATAGAAGACATTTCCAGGAAATTTGGTTGTAAGAAAATCATAGATGAAACTTATTACAAATTATGCATTTATCAATTGCGGTTCTTTAATTTCAATGCTAAATTGTTTCATTAAAAAAGTGTGTATACGCGGACATAGGATTGTGATTTGTGTGCGCGCTCGCGCAAGAGATTGTGGTTTACTGCGTACTCGCAAGACCTTGCATAATCCTTGCCTTAGTGCGAGAAATCATCCCCAAACATAACTATACTTGCACGGAAGGTTTACTAAACTTTGACTAAGATTTTGCTCAACGTTATTTACAATATAAAGGTTTGCGTGAAAACATGTTTTTAGTGCCAATTTTATAAGAAGTAAAGCTAACAATCTGCCTTCTCTCCTCAGTTATCAAAGAACGGAGGTATGAGAAACTAATATTTTATTTTAAGTGGCCTAATTGTCATACATGCTTTAAATCTTGTTATTATGATGGTTTTAATATATGATATAGATGTAAGAAGATTTAATTGTATAATATTGAAATCAAGGTAACACTATAATATTACTATATATCTACCCGGATAGATGATGATATTTTAGAGCTGTGATTTTTTCGGGGTACGTATCCTTAAACCTGTTTTCTCTTTTCTTTTTTCTCCCACACAAATGGTAGGCTCCTGAAAAAATAAGCCATCAAACAGCTGATACTGTGTCGCTGAAACCGACAAAAGAGATTGAACTTCTTTCCTTTAGGCAAGTATACGAGCCACAATTGAAATGGCCTGTAGACTTATGGGAATTAAAGTATACAATTCAAGCCGACATTCACGCATTCAATCAACGCCGCGCCCCACTAAGAGATTTGCCCAATTGTATGTATGCTCAAGTATCTGGTGTAGTTCATCGAATCTGTTTTCATACAGTTTATATGAGAAAACTTTGGTAAATTGTAAACCTCTATGATTTAACATGTAAATGCAACATTAATTGGTAATAATTATAGGTAAAATAACCATTCACATAGCCCTGGTTATAAGCTGAAAGTACAGGGTGGACACATGTTAGAAGTTTAGGTTACATTTAAGTGTATTTTACCATACTTATCGCTAGTTTTCCTGGATGGATACAAGTGCATGAACTGCCCTTCCAAGGAAACAAAGATGTGAACTGGGGAATTAGTTGGGTCATTGCAGCAATTTCCGTGATCCGTGGAGAAAGCAGAGCATCTTTTCTCAGTGGATTTTTCTTGTATGAAGGTTAATGAACATTTAGCGGGGGTGCCCCTCTTGAAAGTCCAGAGGGTGGAAAATTCATGACAGGGGTCAAAAATGAAAATACCTTGGATTGCAGCAAAGGTAACCAACGGTTTCGTCTTGTTACAAGGATTAAAAATGTATAGCCCTTAAATCCCTAAAACACACTTTTACCCACTTTCAAAAATTTTGGGCAAAATCCTCCCTTTCAGTGGGGATTTCATCGCGGCCAACCAAACAGCCGTAACAGGCCGAAAACTTTCAGCAACCCACACCTATTAAGTCCCACGGCCACTTCCAGGTGAAGACCAAGGAAGCGGACGTCTGGACGTCGTAGTCATTTTTGAAATGGCTACGTGACTTTCACCCAAGGTTCGCTTAGTAGATCTAGGGGAATTTTCAGCTGACCAATGAAGTGGTCCGCTAATGGAAAAATCTCGCTGCCGTGGCCCGGCTACGTGACTTTTCACCCAAGAGTTGGGTTCATAATCTAGAGCGATTTACCGCTGACCACGGAAGCGGTCCGCTCTGGACTTAGTTCATTTTTGAAAAGTCTACATGCCGTGGCCCGGCTAGGTGACCTTTCACCGAAAGATCTAGGGCGACTTCCCGCTGAACAAGGAAGCGGTCCGCTCTGGACTTAGTTTATTTTCTGAACTCTGGACTTAGTTCATTTTTGAAATGTCTGAGATGTACTGCCCTCCTATAGTATACATTCTGGTCGCGGCCACTTTGCTCTCCTTAGAGCAACTTCATAGCGATGGCCCAGTTCTTAACCTCAACTGACTTGTGCGAGTTTGCTGTCAGAAACCGGCATGATACGCACTCTCTAAAAACATTAGATATGAACCCTTCAACACCTTATCCTATATAGGTTTCCCGGAAACCGAACAGTGGCCAACATTTTCTTGCGGACCCTACGGGTAGTCTCCGGCCCACTAAATAGGTGATTTTCCGTTGTGGCCCGGCTAAATTTTGCTGCCGTGGCCCGGCCACTTGAAAAGTCACCAAGCCGGGCCACGGAATGTAGACATTTCAAAAATGAACAGCGGGAAGTCGCCCTAGATCTTTGGGTGAAAAGTCACCTAGCCGGGCCACGGCATTCACGTAGCCGGGCCACGGCATGTTGACTTTTCAAAAATGAACTAAGTCCAGAGCGGAGCGCTTCCTTGGTGAGCGGAAAGTGCCGTGGGCCTTCTTTTTGAAAAGGTTCGCTGCCGTGGGCCGGCTAAGGTTTGGATCGTGCGGTATTCGCCACGACTTCTGTCGCCCGGGAATCACCCGGAGCTTACTAAAAAAATGTTGGCCACCTGCCAGTTTCCGCAAAACAAACTTAAAATAGGGGTTTTAAGGGAAAAAACATCATGTATGAAAGAGTGCCGGGCCTGCCCGGTTTCTGATCGCAGTCCTATGCCGGTCGGTTGTGGTTAAGTTATGATGTGGTTCAGTGGAATGTGGTGTTCGGATGGCTAAGTGGCCGCGACCAGAACGTATACTATAGGGGGCTTATTACTCTACGTGGTCGGGCCACGGGAGTGGGACTTTGAAAGATTGACTAAGTCCGGAGCGGACCAGTTACACGCATGTAGCGGCGATTTCCGGCTAAACATCAAGGAAGCCGACCGCTCTGGACTTAGTTTTTTTCACCCTTAACTATGGCTGTTGGACCTAGGGCCAATTTCGCGCTAAAGACCGAGGCAGTGGTTCGCTCTGGACTTTCAAGGTAAGTCAATTTTTGTTCTTTTTTTTCAAAAGTGGACTTCGGCCGTATGCGAATTTCATCGGAAATAGTCACTTTGGAAGAAATTTTGGACGGTGAAAAGATCCGTTTCCATCATGTGACCGACCCGGTTCCATCACGTGACCGGTACTTTGATTCCAAGGTATAAAATTATAAAAATGCAATCAGTTTTCAGGTAAGTATCAGATGGCGCAGTGGATAAGGCGATGGACCGAAGACCAGACCAGACGCTACACCAACCCGCTAGGATTCCGGATTTCCAGGTTCGAGTCCCACTCAAGGTAAGTCAATTTTTGTTTTTTTCTTTTTCGCATACCTTTTGTCAGGTGATAACGTCACGTGATACGCACATGACGCGTGGCACGCGATGATTCGTGGCGGGAAACTGCTAGGCACGTGATGATTCGTGGCGGGAAACTTCTAGGGTATAAAAGGAGCGATCGCCAGCGATCTGTATCAGTCTAGCAATGGACGCAATGGAAATTCCAAACTCCGAGGAAGAGTTGGCCGAGATAGTGTTCGGGAGGGAGGGAGTAGAGGAAATTACAACCTCCGAGGAAGAGATGGCGAAGATAGTATTCGGGAGGATGCGAGAGAGGATGCGAGAGGGAGTAGAGGAAATTACAAGCTCCGAGGAAGTGCTGGCCGAGATAGAATTCGGGAGGAAGCGAGAGTGAGTAGAGGAGAAAAAATCGAAGAAGAAGAAGCCGCGGGTGGATCTCGGGGGAGGAGCGGCAGCAAAAGACAGCCGACCGCGCCCGTTAAATTGCTGCGCGCGATATGAAGCGGTTTAGGGCAGCAAAGCGCGCAGAAGACTCCGGCGCATCAACTTCCGCCTAGCCGGCCCTCTTCCCCCGACCTGCTTTGCCTAAGCCGAAGCCAAAGAAGGCCAAAGGCAGACGAGGGGGTGAAAGGGCCCGGTAGCATCCAATTCATCGGGCAATGATTATGCCGGCACGAAGGGAGGCAACTTCGCGTGGTCATCCCCAGGATAGTCTTGCCTTATGGCATGCCATGACATGACAAAGATGTGTGTGCCGATCTGCCCTACCCTTCGGCCGGCCCGGCCCTGTCTTACAATTCAACTAAACTCAAAGCTTGTAACATCAATCCTCACTACCTACTGCTACCTCTCCAGTACACCCGCAATCGTTCAGTGCGCTAGCACACAAGTCCAGCTATATCTACCGTGGAACCTGGCCAATAAAACCACACATGGGAGGGCTTCAAATCCGCCGTATTTGGATCCTGTACCCTGCAAGGAACTTAATGGCCGGGCCCTATCCTCTCCAGGCTAATATATCCGGTTCCCCTGCGCCGTGTTGCGTTGGTTTAACCAACAGTTCCAAAAACAAACTACATCTACCATACAGACTTTGCATCCTGGAGCACTGCTACCACAGAAGTGAGCTAATACTACCAGCAACACCAAATAAAGCTTATCAGAAAATGTCTGAGACATAACAGATTTTGAAACCTTAATTCAAAAGAAAGAACCATTTCCCTTGCCACACAAATTCCAATACAATTCTTGTCCTAACAAATTAAAAACAACAAATTCCCTCTAAATAGCAAAAGGGTTACATTATAATAGACCTGTAGCCGCACATTACGGTAACATGCACCGCCCTTAACAAGGCGTGCGGCCGCCCCTTAGTTACCGCCAATTGAAAGCTCAGTTGCCCGGGTTAATGTCAGGGGTTGAGACCGCCCGTAAAGGTCAGGGGTTGGGACTGGTTCATGCAGTAGGCCCAACATTACGGTTTTAAAACTGCACGCGCATTAAACAGGGTTAAAACAACAGTTCAAATTACAAATACTGCTACCATTTACAAGACTTGCGCCTGGAGCTAATGCTACCACAGAAGTGAAGCCGATATACTACCAGCAACAACACCAAATAATCTTATCAGAAAATGTTTTGTGATAAACAGATGTTGAAACCTTAATTCAAAAGAAAGAACACACTTCCCTTGCCCACAATTCAATACATTACATTGTCAGAACCAAATTAAAAACAAATTCCCTCTAAATTAGCACAGGGTTAATTAAAAAACCTGTAGGCCGAACATTAGAGTAAAACTGCACCGCGCCAACAGGGCGTTGCGCGCCGCCGCCACTAGTTAACCCAATGGAAGGGTCAGTTGCCCTGGTTAAAGTCAGGGGGTTGCGCCCGCGTAAAGGTCAGGGGCTAGCACACAGAAGTTAACCGGAAAACAACTTACATGCCTTTGGCCCGGCTAGGTAGAAAGTTTCGCTGCCGTGGCCCCGGCTGGATTCCACGGTATAAAATTATAAAATGGCAATCATTTTTCAGGTAAGTATTAGATGGCCCAGTGGATGCGCCGACGGACCCAAGACCGCTAGGATTCTGAATTTCCAGGTTCGGAGTCTCAGTCAGGTAAGTAATGGTTTTCTCTTTCTTTTGTCATAGCTTTTTTTGTACTCCAGTTCCCGTGGGGGGGGGAGGGGAACGCCTGCGGGTGGGGAGTTGAGTTATTTTTCGCTTCTTTCTTCTACGGCCATTAGAAAATTTTCAGCGGTGTTTTTGACCATTTTCCGCGCCGTGGACACAGCTAAGGCAAGGGTCACTTGCCGGGTCAAGGTCAGATGTTGTGACCGTGTCTTAGCGGTCAGGGGTTGGGAACGGGTCATACTGTAGGCCGAATTTACGGTAAAACCATGGCAAAAAAGTGCGGTAGTCTTAACCGATTCATTCCCCAAGGAAATTGACCGGTAGCTTCTAATTCATTGTTGGCTACTACCGGTTTCCGCAAAACCTATTTAGGAATGGGTGTGCTTTGTTTTAGGGTTCATATCTAGTTTCAGAGAGTGCGTATCATGCCCAGTTTCTGAAGAAAAACTAGACAACGTAAGTTGAGGTTAAGACTGGGCATCCCGCTAGGGAAGTGCTTAAGGATAGAAAAGTGGCCCCGACCAGATCGCATAATAGGAGGCCAGGTCCAGAGCGGACCGCTTCCTTGTTCAGCGGAAAGTCGCCTAGATCCTTTCGGTGAAGGGAAAAGTCAACTAGCCGGGCCCCGGATGTAGATTTTCAAAAATGAAACTAATCTCAGAGCGGACCGCTCCTTGGTCAGCGGAAAATCGCTCTAGATTATGAACCAACTTCTAGGGTATAAAAGAAGCTATCGCCACGATCTGTCTCGTCTAGCAATGGACGCCAAATGGACATTCCAACTCCCGAGGAAGAGTTGCCGAGATTAGTGGTTTCGGGAGGGAGGGAGGGGAGGGAGGGAGTAGAGGAAAGTTAACAACCTCTGAGGAAAGAGATGGGAAGATAGTATTTTCGGGAAGGATGCTGAGAGGATGCGAGAGGGAGTAGAAGAAATTACAAGCTCCGAGGAAGAGCTGGCGAGATAGTATTCGGGAGGAAGCGAGAGGGAGGAGGGAGAAAAAAGCCGAAGAAGAAGAAGCCGCGGGGGATATCGGGGCGAGTAGCGGCAGCAAGACAGCCGACCCGCCCGTATTGCTGCGCGACAGAAGGGGGGTTAGGGCAGTCAAAGCGCGCAGGCGAAGACTATCCGGGCGCATCAACTTCAGCCGAGCCGGCGCTCTTCCCCGACCTGCTGTGCCCTAAGCCTAAGCCAAAGAGCCAAGGGGAGACGAACGGAAAAGGGCCCGGGGGTAGCATCCAGTCCTCGGCAAGCTATCCTGCCAAGAAGGGAGCAACTTCGCGTTGTCATCCCCAGGATAGTCCTTGCCTGATGGCATGCCATGACATACAAAATGTTGTTTTATCTCTGCCTACCCCTTCGTCGGGCCTGGCGCTGTCTTACAGTAAACTAACATCAAAGACTTTTAACATCAATCTCTCAGCTAGCTACTTCTACCTCTCCAGTACAACAACCCGCATCGCTTCATGGCCGCTACCACACAAGTCCAGCCTACACTATACAACCGTTGGAACCTGGCCAATAAAAACCCCACACATGGGAGGGCTTCATCGACCGTATTTGGATCCTGTACCCGGAAAGGAACTGAATGGGCCGGGCCCTATCCTCTCCAGGATAATATAGGTTCCCCTGCTCCGGGTGCGTTTGGTTTAACCAACCGTTTCCAAATCAAACTACTGCTACCATACATCAAGACTTGCAGCCTGGAACTACTGCTCCCCTAACCCCACAGAATGCAGCCGAAGTACTACCAGCAACACCAATTAATCTTATCAGAAATGTCTGTGATAAACGATTGTTGAAACCTTAATTCAAAGAAGAACACATTTCCCTTGCCCAAAATTCCAATACAATCCATTTTAGAACAAATAAAAACAACAATTCCCCCTCTAAATGTAGCAAATGGTTAATTAAATTAGACTTATGCACGACTATACGGTAAACAATGCACGCGCCTTAACAGGCGTGCGGCCGTCCCTTAGTTACCGCCAATTGAAAGGTCAGTTGCCCGGGTTAATGTCAGGGGTTCCGAACCCGCGTAAAGGTCAGGGGTTGGTACGGTTCATGCCATTAGGCCAACCGTACGGAAAATGCACGCGCCTTAACGGTTTAAACCCCACAGTTTCAAATACAAACTACTGCTAACATACCAGACTTTCATCCTGGAGCTAACTGCTACCACAGAAGTGAATCCGAAATCTACCCATGCACCACCAAATAATCTTATCAAAAATGTTTTGATAAACAGATGTTGAAACCTTAATTCACAAGAAAGAACATTTTCCCTTCCCCACAAATTCCAATACAATTACATTGTCAAACAAATTAAAAACAAATTTCCCTCTAAATTAGCAAAAGAGTTAATTAATAAACCTGTAGGCCGAACATTCCGGTACAAATGCACGCGCCTTAACAGGCGTGCGGCCCCCAATTATTTAACCCGCCAATGGAAGGGCAGTTGCCCTGTTAAAGTCAGGGGTTGCGACCGCGTAAGTTCAGGGCTACACTAGAAAGTTAACCGAACACAAATTACATGCCTTTGGCCCGGCTAGGTAGAAAGTTTCGCTGCCGTGCCCGGCCTTTGGATCCAAGGTTATAAAATTAGAAAATGCAATCATTTTATCAGGTAAGTCTCAGATGGTGCAGTGGATACGCCGACGGCGACGACCCAGACGCTAGGATTCTGGATTTCCAGGTTCGAGTCTCAGTCAAGGTAAGTAATTGTTTTTCGCTTTCTTTTTGTCAAGCTTTTTTTGTTCTCCCCGCTCCCTTGGGGGAGGGGAATGCCTGAGGGTGGGGAGTTATATTTTTTGCTTCTTTTCGTTCCGGACTTAGGAAAATTTTCAGCTGGTTGTGACATTTCCTCGCTGCCCGTGGCCCAGCTCAGTCAAGGGTCACTTACCCGGGTCAAGGTCAGGGTTGTGACCGGTTAGAGTCAGGGGGTTGGGACCGGTCCATACTGGTAGGCCGACATTACGTGTAAACCTGGTAAAAGTGCCGCGGTATTTCTTAACCGATTCATTCCCCCAGAAATTACCCGGTAGCTTTCTAATAAATTGTTGGCTAATACCGTTTCCCCGGCAAAACCTATTTAGGATTGGGTGTTTTAAGGTTCATATCTAATGTTTCAGAGAGTTGCTTAATCATGCCCGTTTTCTGACAGCCAAACTCGCACCAGCCGTTGAGGTTAGTACTGGGCACATGCGCTAGGGAAGTTGCTTCCTAAGGATCGAAAGTGGCCGAACCATCGCATACTATCGAGGACAGTCCAGAGCGGACCGCTTCCTTGTTAAGCGGAAAGTCGCCCTAATCTTTTTCGGTGAGAAAAGTCCCTAGCCTGGCCACGGCAATTTAGACTTTTCAAAATGAACTAAGTCCAGAGCGGAACCGCTCCCTGGGCAGTCGTAAATCGCTTCTAGATTCGAACCCAACTCTTGGGTGAAAAGTCCGTAGCCTTTAATCGGCCTACATGAACTTTGACCCCTTTGAACCATCCTCAACACATTTGAGGAGGGTTTTCGAGAAGGGTATGGTAACCGGAGCTGTGTTCGTCGACCTCTCAGCAGAATACTGGTTTGACAACTGTTAATCACAGATTCCTACTCCATAAGACTCCTGGAAATTACCAGGACATCCGATTGACTGAGTTCATCCTTGGGATTGCCTTGGCTAACCGATGTTTCTTTGTTCAGCTAGGGAGCGAAGAAAGATCCGATGGCTTTAGCTCAAGAATGGTCTACCACAAGGGAGTGTGCTTGCACCTCTCCTGTTCAACATATACACCAGCGACCAACCTAGGAGTGCAGTTACCTGTCGTTTTATTTATGCAGACTTATCTTGGAATTAGCGCACAAGATGCCGACTTCACAGTTGTTGAAGAGACTCTCCAAAGCTTGGATGAACTCACTCCTTATTATGAGGAAAACCACCTACTACAATTCCATCTAAGACACAGTGTGTGCTCTTCCATCTACGCAACCGTGAAGTCAAACGTCCAGCTTAAAGTTACCTGGCTGGAACTCCTCCCGGGTGGATCCACTGTGATAACCCTGTCGACCTAGGAGTCACCTTTGTGACCTGCCCTCCTCTCTATAAGACCCCACATTGAGAAGACGAAGAGTAAAGTATGTTCAAAACACACGCAATAAATCTTGAACACACTCACTGGCACCAGTGGGGTGCCCGCCCACTTACCCTAAGATCGACGGCACTTGGCCCTTGCTCCTCATGCCAAGAAGCTTGATCCGCGTTAAATGCCTCCTGCCGGCTTATCACAGGCTGCCTCCGTCCAACACCACGGAAAACTTACAAATCGTGCAGGCATTGCTCCACAGAACATCCGTCGTAGCGTAGCGAGCATGCAAGAGCCGTAGCTGCCAAGTAGCCAATGTGAAGCACCCTATGTCTGGACAGATACTGCTGCCAACCGCCTTAAAATCTAGAGAGAGTTTTTCTAAGCAAAGTCAACTCTGAAACATCCGCTAATGATGGTAAAGAGATTCCGCCTTGTTGGAAAGAAGACTGCCTCAACCAAGTAACATCGATCGGTATTGAACCTGGTGATCATCTCTCTCCCACCTGGAGCTGACTCCCATGGGCTGAATGGCGATGCCTTAATAGATTGAGAACCGGAATTGTCCGATCTAAGGTTTTCCTTGCAGAAGTGGGGCAATCTGGAAGCAGACCAGGATACTACCTTTGGTTGTGGAACGCACCACAGACAATGTAACCCGCTTGGTCTGCCCCACTGCTGGAGCAATAATGCACCACAAGACCTTGCCGGAATTCAGTGCCAGCAGCAGAGACCGTTGTACCATCTCTGGCTGGATCAATTTTTGAGAACCACAGTGTATTGTACGCTAAGAAGAAGAACCTTTGACCCCAATCTGCGTACACCCCATAGGGGTCTTGGGGCAGTGGTTTCTTCTGACAACATCTGGTGATCATGACACTTTATTCGTGGCATAAGAAGTTATTAAGAGTTCCGAATATTGTTAAAAGAATGCGCCTTTAATTGGCCCACGTGACCTTTGACCCCAATCTGTGTACACCCCATAAGGGGCCTTGGGTCAGTGGTTCACATCTGAACAGTTTTCGTGGCAATTCGGATAAAACCGTTTTGGTACTGCATTTTGAATGTTGCGTCGGAAAGAAAGAAGAAAGACCTATCCATGCAGTAGATATAGCGAACAAGACGGCCGGGAAGGTACATTGAATGACCTTTGACCCAATGCCTATAATTTACAATTGAAACAGATGCGTTAATGTTTTTTTAATGTGGTTAAACAACGTTTACAAGGATTTTATTATTGAGTTTTCAACTTTATCCAAGCATGTCAGGGATTTGACCATTTAAAAACCCTATACGTGACCCCTGGTCACGGATGGGGTCAACTGTACTTGTTTTGGTATTTATGAATGTTTACGGGGATTATTCCTGCAAATTCCAGCTCATCGGAGCTTGTTTGTAAATTTCTTGACCTTTACCTTGAACTTTGGGTCACGACATCATGGACCCTACCCTACTATTAATGTTTCATCACTTTAGTAATAACGGGGCTTTATCTGTCCCTCTATATCTGAGATCTCCAATTTGGTCTTATTTTTTAGCATTGTGTAAACACATTTTTACCCCCTCAACGACCCTTTGACCCCGATATACAAAAAAAAACTCATATACACAGCCAACATGCATTGTTCCAGTGCAAATAAAACAATTCTGCTTTGCTTAAGTTCTGGAGAAAAAATAAAAAATTCTAAAGTTTTTAGCGCAAAACCGGAAATGACCTGTAAATGACCTTTGACCCCAAATAAAAATACCTTGCATACCTCGCTAACATACATTCATATCTGAAGGTTATTTTACTCTAAACTCTGTTTGGATCTTGAGATAAAAAAATTTTGAATATTTTTTGAATATTTGTGGTTTTTGACGGGAAGTGAACCCTTAATGACCTTTGATCCCAAAACTGTGGACAACCCGAAGACCCTGGTTGGTAACAATGCATGTGAGCTAATGACGTTACTCTGCTGTGTAATTTGTAAGGACAGCGATATTTTAAATATTTTTCACAATTTTTGGCTTTTAGACCGGAAATGACCCCCTTAATGACCTTTGACTCCTTATCCCTGAACACCCTATATGAAGCAAGGGTCAATGGTTCCTCTAAAGAAGTTTGGTTGATATCGGCGTTATCCTGTAGAAGATATTTTTGACAAGTAAATTACATATTTTACGCCTGTTGCCAGGTCAAAGGTCAGACAGGGGTCAAAGTAATATGACATAAATGGGATGTCTCAGCGGTCGTTTGGTGTGAGTCTGGTCATCATAAGTCAAAGCACGGCTGAGCTACATGCAATTGAAATGTTGCCAGAAAGAAGAAGAAGAACTAGAAACCGATTGTGCTTTAGAAAGCACGAGTATATCATGCGGTAGCTACTTGCTGCCACGTGACCTTTGACCCCAATCGGTGTACACATTATAAGGGTGTGGGTCAGCAGTTCTTCTGACCACGTCTGGTGATTATAGCAATTGATATGTGGCATGAGAATAATATTTTCAAAAAATGGCCCTTTAATCGGCCCACGTGACCTTTGACCCAAACCTGCGAACACCCCGTATGGGCCTAGGTCAGCGGTTATTCTGACAAAGTCTAGTGATTATAGCAATTGATTTGTGGCAGATATAGCAAAAAAGAGGGTTAGAGCGAATGACCTGTAATGACCCCTGCGTGACCTTTGACCCCGATCTGTGAACACCCTGTATGGCACTTGAGTCAGGGGTTATTTTGACGAAGTCTGGTCAAGATCAGGATAACTGTGTAACACCAGTAGCTTTTTGAAATATTAGGAGGGGTTAGAGAGACTGCCCCTTTTTGACCCCTAAATGACTTTGGATTCCAAATCTGTGTACAAGTCATATGGCCAGGCATCTGGCAATCACTGTGAACGAATGGCATCGATAGCACATGCGAACTGTGGGAGAAGTAGGGAAAAGGTGTTAGCGCGAAAATGACCGCTTTTGACCCTACGTGACCCCTATGGTAAAACTGTTTACACCCTATATGAAGCTTGGGTCAGGGGTTCTTGTGGCTAATTCTCAGTTCATTCCGAACAAGCGTTTGGCACAAGTAGCATTTTGAAGCAAGGTACAAAGAAAGAAGTCTGGAAATCAAGAGAAGGCAATATATCATGCGGTGCTCCGCATGATATAAGAACGCATCAGATACAGAACAAGCCGGCCTGAAATCGCACGAATACAAGACCTAGCCGTGCTTCGCACACGGCTAGGTAACTAGACCTGGGAACAGATCTAATTTACAAGACGGCCTTATTGGGAATGGATGGTGATCCCCTTAACACTTAAGTGACTAAGGGGGGGGGCCTAGGGACCCCCAAAATTTGTTTTCGCGCTGGCCGCTTTACGCGTGGGAATTTTGCGCCGAAATTGTTTGTAATTGTCTGACTTTTAAATGCGCTTCTTTTCATATCAAAA
>JAMKCH010012371.1:0-26772 GCA_023653785.1 Ophioderma brevispina | reverse complement strand
TGCTTACTTTGGCACCCATCATTGCCAAATAAATACCAATTTTGCTTGCATGAATGGCAAAAATGGTCGAAAAAACCCTTGATTTTGGCGATTTGCGTACAAATTTGCTTAAAAATAAGCTCAGTTATGACGTCACTATGACGTCATATTGTTAAAACTTGATATCTTTGTACTTGATTTGAAGAAAGGCCATATGATGCTACACACTGATACCAAACAAGATGATGTTTGACGCTTAATTACGAAAAATCAGGGGTTAAGACTTAGGGTTAGCGGATTAGAGTTTGGGTTCGGTTTATGGTAAGGAGTAGTCTTAGAGCGTGGAATCAAGTCATCCGTTAACATGCTGTCTGGAAAACAAGCAGATACATAAAAATAGACAGCAAAAGATATCAAGAAATAGCTCACAAAGCAACAAACAATAGTATTTTATATTTGACATGCATTATAAAATGTAAATCGCCCAATTGAATTTTAACAATATTCATGTTTACCCTATTCCCATATCCTACTTCACAGGATGGGTATTTCCTGACTGTCGACCGGTCAAAAGATTTCCACGAACAAAATTCCACGAGCTCTCATCAGCCAAAAGCATTATACGAATACTACATTACAAATAGCCGATTGGGAGGGCTATCGACGGTAATGGAAAGAGATTGCTAACTCAAACCACCCTCCGATGTTTTGATAATAGGTATCTCTGTTTATTTTGAGTCACAGATGTTTGCATTCGATATGTCGATAGCACTATAAAATAGCTAGGGGCCGCTCGTGCTTTACCTCTATAGGACTCAGTAACACGTCTTCATGATTGAAACTTCGATATTAATGGACATCTGTTTTCAAAGTGGCTTTTATTATGGTTCAAGGAGAAACGATCTATTGTATTACGGTATCATACAGGGACACAACCGATCAAATTTTTCTTTCAATTCCTTGTAATACATAACTTGTTGAGAGGAGAACTACGGAGAGAAGGAGGGTTTGATGTGTGGTTGTATTGTTAAATTTATGAATGGAGAATCTTATATTGCTGGAAGGCTTGCACGCCAAGTTTGGTGATGCATGCATGGCGCTACAGATTGATATGAAAGCTTTTCGCCATGCAGTGTACCTGTTTACCTATTTTCAAATAGAATTCGTGATTTACACAAGAGAGATATAAAAAAAGTCCTAAAAAGCAAGCAATATGTTACAATGTAATACATCATGAGAGCTTAATTACTCATTGATTCCTGGCTTTCCCTACTTCAGGAAGGACTCTCAAACTGGTACCCGCTCCCAAAGTTCACTTTATAACACTTATATGGTCACGTGGGTTAACAAATTATCTTTTCAGAATATTGACATAATGTAATCAGACGTGGGTGACCCGATCATGGTCCAATTTTTCTTATGGTGATTTCTTCCTCGTATGAAAGCTTACCAAAAAACATTTGATTACAAATTTGAGTTAAATCGGTCCAGCCGTTTGAAAAGTAGAAGCTATAATGCGTACTAAATTTATTCATAATATCAAAAGGAATTATATCTTGGGCCTAAAATTTCACTATTAAAAATTGAATTGAATGAATGTGTATTTTAACATCAAATGTATTTGAGGAATTTTCTGAATGAAATGTGAGTAGTGTTATTAAGTTTTAATATGTAAAAACTACTTCAAATTATTTGTGTCCTTTTCGGTTTTACAAATTGTCTTGTTATAAGTTTAAATTATTAAAAGAACTATCAGTGATTTGCTAAATCAGAAAATCGAAAAAATCATATTTTTGCATGTTTGTAAATTGTATTGGTATCCTAACATATCCTGCAAATGATAAGACCAAAAGCAACCTAATAAGGACAACATCTGATATTTTAGTCATTACTGTCCGTACGGACACTTACTACAACACGTAATTGAAAGGAGGTTCATATCTTGGAACACTGCCGTTCTACTCATTTTTCGTCAATTCCTCAGTTGGAAAAAGTAACTAATGAGAGTTAAGTAGACTTATCCTACACTTCTAAACTATTCCTGCAAATTTCAAATAGTTTGACTCTTTCGTGTGAATTACTGATAGTGTCTTTAACTCAAATGATTTGAGTCTCGTTAACTCAAACGTATAAAGAATTACAACTAAGTTGCAGCAACAGTTGTAAAATGAGTAATTGTTGCTATTTTTGGCACAATTTACCGCAACTTAATTAGTTTTGTTTGTGTTGATAACATTTCTCAAATGAAATAAACTAAGGGCATTTGTGACAATTTTAAGCCTTTATTATTTACCTATTTGGAGTACTTTAAAATATCATTGAATTGAATATTTACGATTAACCTTTATGTATCATTTACTAAACACTCTGATCATTTTTGTGTAGTCTATATTTACCATCGCAATATATTAACTAATATATTTTATCTGACAAAGTGAAAACATTGTTATGAGTAACATCACAATTTTACTATGAGTAACATAACAATTTTGTTATGGATACCATAACTGTTATGAGTAACAAAACAATTTTGTAATGAATAACATAACTAAATTGTTATGTGTCTCATAATCATTGCAGGTAATTTTTTTAAGACATTGCCTAGTTCTATACATCAATGGTTGAAAAAAATGCCCGTATATTGCATTCTAGCCAATAGGAACTACGAAATATACCGATGATAATACGAGGGGAAATTAGAAGAACTGAGCAATACAAGAAGACCAAATGTGGAAGGAAAATAAGCCTGTGGAAAAAACAGGATCAGCTTCCGGCAGTCCTTACCGCATTGTCAAGGCAGAGTAAAAATACATAAAGCGTCCACCGTGCACAACAGGGCATAACCTACATTCATCTATATTATCTATATTGATAGTAAAGGAAGTTAGGTGTTCACTTCAAACTTATTATGAATAGGGAGATTTTTAGAATGCGAATGGCTTAGAGTAATGACTAAACTGAACACATACGACACGCAGTAAATAAAACCGAAAAAAATGAGAGGAAAAGTTTACTTTATGTACATTTTAGTAGTAACCCTAAAATTGTCACACTGGGAAAGCAGTTATGCCAAGACAATGCAATTCTTTCATCATGCTTTGAACGAGATTCTGATTGTTCGTGATGATGGCATGATATAGCGATTAATTATCAGTATATAGTTACAATTGTCTATTGAAGTAGGTAAAATGCTTTCATTTGTATATTTTCTTCTTGGGTGTAATTTTGTTAATCTTTGTGTTATTTTATTATACTTAAAGGATACAAGCACTCAATTTCCTTAGAATAGTTGGTAAAAAACTCAATCACCTTATATGGTTGAATTTCACCACTCTACTACGTTCCTCGCTGATTTTCAGATCCAAAATTAAAAGAGTGATTGTAGTATAAAAAGTAAATTAGCTGGATTATACCGATACTGATATACCTTCCACATATTTGAAAATAATTTGGATGTACAGATCGTACATAATTTCTAATTTTGCTAATAGTAAACAAATATTATTGCAGGTGTTTCCCCCATGACTGCAATAGACGAGCAAGATACCAAATGCGAGTGCGCGCGAGTTTGTGTGTGTGTGTGTGTGTGTGTGTGTGTGTGTGTGTGACACACGTGTTTGTGCTCGCGCGTGCATGTGTGGGGTGGGTATGGCTGTGGGTGTGTGCGCGCATGTGTGTGTGTACGTATGCGCTCGCGCGTGTGGGAGTAGGTGTGTGCGTGCGTGTACGTGTGGACCCCTTTAAATGGTTGGGTATATTCTTAGAAGTAATAAATTTTGAGAATGAGAATGTGGAAAAAAAAAATTAATTTAGAAAGCGTGTCCAGACGAAATTACTGGTTAACTTGCTCGTGGCTATCGTATTCATATGTTATATTAACTCATGAGTTTTGTAAAGCATGTCTGTTCTTATCCTACATATTATATATTTCTGGGACAACTGTGTATTATGATACTCAGTCAATACAATTCTGTAATGAAACGCATGACAAACAGAGGGACTGTTTTTGCCTAAGTTGTCGGTGCCAACCTATGTGAGTACTCACTAGAGAGAAAGACAAGTATAAAATGTATAAAAGTGCGATATGCTAATAAAAACATTCCAACTACTTCAGTTCTTACGTTGATAGTCATTGACAGTTGGGCTAAACAGAGTCCAAGCACGCTCTAGTTATATGCCCTTTATGATCTGATATTTTGACACAGAACAGTCAAGACAAACAGAGCGTAATTTTCACAATACGTATGAATACACCCTTAAATCCTCTTGAACTATGCCAAGATATGAAGAATGATACATGACACACTTACAGGTGGATGACCGGATCGGAAACCTTGTTCCCTCTCTCCCCCTCCCCAAACACACTTTACCCCATCAAAGTTCATATTTTCCTCATTATCCCAGTAAAATGTAGAGCCTTGGAAATGTTTCTTCTAATGTGGTCGATTGTACTAGCTCACACACACTGTTGTGTATAGACCACTTTGGTACAATTTTTTTCATTATACTAATTCAAACGGCTGGACCAAATTAACTTTTAATCAAAGTTTTTGGTGATACGCTTTCAAGGGGAGGGGGGCGAAAACGCAGTATGAAAATCGGGCCATGATCGGGTCACACATCTTTACAATGCATTAAAAGTCAATTGAATTTCTATTTTCCACCTCTGATTGTCTCAGGTACCATCATTACAAAATAGTGCGCTGTCATGTACTCTACTGTCGATCACTTCTTTCGCAACTCAACGCAATTCACTGCAAATGCAAATTTCGAGTAGGGATTGCAGTTCGGGCAATACACCGCAACAACGCAACGCAGATGCAGTGAATTATCAACAACCTTAAGTGTTCGTTTCTCTGGTATCAAGCACAGTACATTGGGAACAATATAACAATACAGGAACAGGACAATAAGAAAACAACGCCAGGGATTAGTTTCAATAGACAATTAATTGAACTAGAATTTGCACTACACGCTACTTAAAGGAGGATGGCACGATTTAAGTAGATGAAGTTTTCAACTTGATAGAATGGACTTCACCCCAAAACTCAATCTGTAAATTTTCGCGCCGATATCAGTTTTGATGTGAGACCTAAAAACATGATTTATGTAAGCCTCATAGAGTGCTGTGTAAAATTAATATTGGTCGACCAAAATGGCCATATTTTTGCTCATAACTTCCAAACCAAAACCCTTTAGCCCAGGGTAAATGAGAAAATAGTAGCTTTCTTCTGATACCAAAATTTGGACCACTTCCGGTAAAGTTTGGGGTCCCTGGGGACGAAGCTATTAGCGATCGGGGCATGGACCTTTAAATAAAACGCTCACCGGAGCACTTTGGTCGAATCGACCAACCTCCACAATGACCTCATAATGGCGTAATTTTTTTTCGGTAGGTCATAATTGTGAATAACGTGAATATCTTCAAAAAATGACCATTAGTAACGACAGTACTTGACTGCATGTAACGGTTTGCGAAACGTATCTTAAACTCCTTTTCTGTAAACTGCATTTGATGAAAAATTAGGTCGCACTGGGTGCATACTGGTGTTAATTCTTCCATGATCTGTGTTGTTATATTTAACCATAGTCTTCCAAAGGGTGGAGGTGGTTATTGTCAATTGACATTTTACGCTCCTTTCCATGTAAATACAGTACCCAGCCAGGGATCTGAGGATACAGGGTGACCTTAAAGGGATGGGATGAATGGAGGTGGCAACAACCCCCCCCCCCACACACACACACCACACACACACACACACAAACACCACACACACACACACACGTGTACCAAAATGCCACGCATGGACGTCAGAATACCGCAGATACTTGATTTTGGTACCAATGGATAGCTATGGCCCTCCTCTTTCCGAGTACCAACGTGTCTATTATTACGTCGCATTTGCAGTAAAAGTGTCAATTTCCATAGACACACAGTTAACCAAAAAGTTTACAAATATGGATTTTCATAAGTTGCTTTTGCTGTAATGGCTAATTGCTAGTTTTGTATACACAGAGTACTTTAGTGACATAATAATGAACATAGGGGGCGCTAAAACATTTTGTTGCAATTTGTAGGTTTTGTTTTCATACATTTACCCGTCTGTTAACTCTGTTATCTATACTTCACTGATCAGTTTAGTTTCCTTGCAAAGAATCGATTCACTTGTTTTCAGCCGCCTGTGTAAACCATGTCACAGAACATTCTGGTTAAAACTGCGCAATATGCCTGTATTTACTTTGTTGGATTTCGTAATACATGTATTTTGCAATTATCAAGACCACGTGTGGTTATGAATCATTTAAATGATGAACGTTTAATATGATATACAAATATATGAAGTGTATGAAGAGATGACATTAAAATTAATTTTCCCATTGAGGGCAGCAACACAGTAGGTGGGTCATCCATTTTTTACCCCTCTATTATCAATTAATCCTCTCCTGGATTCCGCCCACACTTTCACGAGGCACAGTCTCGCTAAATTGGCCACTGAGAAATGAACCTAAGCTTTCCACTAGGCATTGTTCCACATAACTACATACCATTCAGAAAATTGTAAACATGCAAACATGATCAGCTAACACTTTCGGTCAACATGTTACATATTACACATCCCTAATGCTTAACCCTTGCCTTGCCTTACCAAGCCCCCCCCCCCCCACTAGTGAACTTTCCTCAGATGCCAAAGCTGAAATTCGTAAAAGTTTTCAGGTAATAAGTCGATGCAGAATATAAATATCCTACAGAATATGGCTCTAATACTCTATGTTTATATAAACTAATCATTTGTCAACATTTAGAGCTAAAGGACGCATGAAAATGCATTCCTACTTTTAAGTGCATTATTAGATTTTTTCCTTTGGAAATCGAACAGTTTGCATACTAGCGGAATTTAGGTACGTTGTTACTTTTTGGCATCAATGGAAAGAGGAGGACCATAGCTATCCACTGGTATCAAAATCATAAGCATCGGGTGCCCGAGTGTGCCCAAAGATCCCCCCCCCCCGTAAACCGTGTTACAAAAAAGGTTCACCAAGACCAGGGTTAAATGGCATACCATCATGCCAATAGCATTTCTAAGTTCAATCTGATTATTTAAACAATTGCAGCACCCTGGTTATCAGCGTCGTAGGGGGAATTTTGCCACACGACCATACCCACTAGAAATTTATCCCTTAAATCCCAATGTCATTTTGTGTCACTTTTTAAAATTCATGGAGCGGACCCATGCCTTGTGTTAAGTGTGAAATTGCGCCTAAATCTAACCAGACAAATAACGCTCCCTCCCTTTTTGCGGCGATGGTCAGGTTGGTAGTCACTTTCCTCTAGGGGACGTAAGGGATATAGATGCCAACAAATGTTTTCGCCACCTAATATCTAATTTTTGACATTATTCCTCAATTTCAACAACGTGCTCGCCCAAAAGTTATATAAAAAGATAACTCACATTATATGAAATAGCATAGTACTGCTTTTACTATCCGGCCACTTCGACAAACAGACTCATGCAGCGCGATATGCTTCAAAGAATTGGGTTCCACATGCACAATAAACAGAGCCAACACGCGACGTTTTTCCTTATGGCTGGTATTCTGAAAGGGAGTCTAACTTTTGTCCTGGGTTTAAACCAGGGTTTAGTCCTACATGAGTGGACCTTTTTTCCTTCCAACATACTCTAAAATGTGCTGTCACAGGTGAGAATTTTCTTACCTGTTAGATTTAACTTTCACAGTATTTTAAAAGGAAAAAAGTCCACTCATGTAGGACTAACCCTGGTTTAAACCCAGGACTAAAGTTAAACTCCCTTTCAGAATACCAGCCTATGAGTTTAACGTTAGGTAGCGGTTACTAGAACGGCATGATGGAGACGTGGGCGTTGACGTTGGCGTTGGGAGTTTTTCATCTCCGCAACCTTCCTACTAACTTAGTCTACTCGGATACTCTAGCTCTTTTACAACATGTTAGACCATAAGCTGACATCACCAACGTTTTACCTTCTTGAAGCGGGCTTAGACATCTAGACGCAAGATGACCGCCGCAAGGAGGCAAGTTGGGTTACATGGACTTTTGTTGAGATAAGAAGGCGAGAGAAATTTGGGAGCACCAAAAAAGAATTTATGGCAGTTATATTTTGTGCGCAGGCTGGTTTTTCAAGTTGGCGGTCATTATATTCACCAAAAGAATGTGAAAGGAAAAGGGAAGCTTGCCCATTTTTGACGTTAGAAAATAACACTTTAGAATGACCTGAACTGATTTCCAATATGTAAAACAAATTAAAGCTTGATTTATCCAAGACAGCACTGGTACTAGCTTGTTACTACTTGATCAAAAATGCTAAAAAAAATACGCACCCGTAAAGATGAATGCGACGTTCCTCATTTGTGGTTGTACACACTCATCAATATTTTTGGATGAATATGTTACCATATGAGGTAATATGGTCACATCTTAAGTCAGTAGACCTTTGTCCCTGTAATGAGCGGTTGGAATTTCGCAGTCACTGGATGAGTAACATAACACAAAGGGGGCCCTCTTTTGAAGATTGGATGAAACACCAATCCAGTTTTGCACATTGTTATACCGAAAATGCGTGATCAATGAAATTTCAGCGGAATATTTCAAGTAAAATATGGAGCGTATGCCTATGTAGGTTACACGTGTATTCCGAGTTACAGTGATCAGTGGTTTTGGATAGTACTAGCAGTGATGGGGAAGGAGTTTAGAGTTAGGGTTACGGTCGGCAGTATAACCACACGAAACATCCCGGCACATTAGGCTGAATAAAAATCACGTGATTTCAGCAAGCTCCTGTTATGCCGAAATCAAGTGATTTCGGTGCAAACCGAATGTCGAAAAAGCGTGATATCACGGTATATCTTCAGACGTCAGTCACGCATTTTTGGCGGAACACCGCCCCTGGTTCCAAATTAAGAAAAGAAAGAGGGATATTTCCTCAAGGGGAAGCAAACTTTAACCATATGTACTAATTACTTAAATACAATAAATAGTAATATTAGTGGGTATATCCTTGCGAACAACTAGGTGACCATGTTCTGTTGGTCTTCAGGCCCGTACGCAGGTGGTGTGGGGGTCCTTTTTTGGTGAAGTCCACAAAAGGATTAGGTCCATTTTTACCAAAATAAAGTAAAACTGGGGGGAGGAAAGGGCCGCACACCCCCCCAAAAAAAACAAACAAACAAACAAAATAAATCCTGCGTACGGCTATGTTGGTCTTCTAAGTTAAGACATAGGGTTAGCGGATTAGAGTTGGGGTTAGGGTTATGGTGTGGAGTAGTCTTAGAGCGAGGAATCACGTCATTCGTTAAACATTCAATTACATGGCATTGCTATCAAGACAACAGCAGATACATAAAATAGACAACAACAAAAAATCAAGAAATAGCTTTACAAAGTAACAAACAATAGTATTGTGTATTTGACATTCGTTACAAAATGTAAATCGCCAAAATAAATTTTAATACCATTCATGTTTACCAGATTCCCATGGCCTGCATCACAGGATGGGTATTTCCTGACTGTCGGCCGGTCAAGTGATTTCCACGAACAAAATTCCACAAGCTCTTATCAACCAAAAGCCTTATACGAATACTACATTACATATAGTCAATTGGGAGTGGCTATCGACGGTAATGGAAAGAGATTCCTAACTCAAACCACCCTCCAATGTTTTGATAATAGGTATCTCTGTTTATTTTTGAGTCACAGATGTTTGCATTCGATATGTCGATAGCACTATAAAATAGCTAGGGGCCGCCCGTGCTTTACGTCTATAGGACTCAGTAACACATCTTCATGATTGAAACTTCGATATTAATGGACATCTGTTTTCAAAGTGGCTTTTACTATAGTTCAAGGAGAAACGATCTATTGTATTACGGTATCATACAGGGACACAACCGATCAAATTTTCTTTCAATTCCTTGTAATACATAACTTGTTGAGAGGAGAACTACGGAGAAAAGGAGGGTTTGATGTGTGGTTTTATTTCTAAATTTATGAATGGAGAATCTTATATTGCTGGAAGGCTTGCACGCCAAGCTTGGCGATGCATGCATGGCGCTACAGATTGATATGAAAGCTTTTCGCCCTGCAGTGTATGGAGATTATTTACGTAGCCTGTTTACCTATTTTCAAATAGAATTCGTGATTTACACAAGAGAGACATATTAAAAGAGAGTCCAAAAAAGCAAGCAATATGTTACAATGTAATACACCATGATAGCTTAATTACTCATTGGTTCCTGGCTTTCCGTTGTTCTGTAAGGACTCTAAAACTGGTAGCGGCTCCCAAAGTTCACTTTATAACACTTATATGGTCACGTGGGTTCAAAAATTATCTTTTCAGAATATTGACATATGTAATCAGATATTTCCTGTTATGTGCTTAAAGTTGGTGACCCGATCATGGTTTGATTTTTCTTATGATAATTTATTCCTCGTATGAAAGCATACCAAAAAAACATTTAGTTACAAATTTTGACTTAAATCGGTCCAGCCGTTTGAAAAGTAGAAGCTATAATGTGTACTAAAGTGACTCATAGGACAGTGTGAGCATGTGTGTGTGTCAATTAATGTGGTCGACCAAATTCATAATATCAAAAATAAATATTTCTTGGGCATAAAATTTCTATTGAATCGAATGAATGAGTATTTTAACGTCATATGTATTCGAGGAATTTTTTGAATGAAAAGTGAGTTATTAAGTTTTAATGTGTAAAATTGTTTGTGTCCTTTTCGGTTTTACAAGTTTTGTTATAAGTTTAAATTATTAACTCAAATGATTTGAGTCTCATTAACTCAAAAGTATAGAGAATTACAACTTCAACAATCAATTAAGTTGCAGCAACAGTTGTACAATGAGTAATTGTTGCTATTTTTGGGCACAATTTACCGCAACTTAATTAGTTATGAAATAAGCTAAGGGCATTTGTGACAATTTTAAGCCTTTATTAAGTACCTATTTAGGGTACTTTTCAAAAATCATTGAATTGAATATTTATAATTAACCTTTTTGTCTCATTTACTAAGCACCCTGATCATTTTAGTGTAGACTATTTTTACCATCGCAATATATTTACTAATATATTTTTATCCGACAAAGGTGAAAAAAATTGTTATGAGTAACATCACAATTTTGCTATGAGTAACATAACAACGTAACAATTTGGTAATGAAAAACATATAACTAAATTGTTTTGTGTCTCATAATAACTTCAGATAATTTTAAGACATTGCCTAACCTAGTTTTATACAACAATGGTTGAAAACGTGCCCGTATATTGCACAATGGATTAGTCGGAACTACGAAATATACCGATGATAATACGAAGTGAAATTGGAAGGACTGAGCAATACATGAAGACCAAATGTGGAAGCTAAATAAGCCTGTGGTAAAAACAGGATCAGCTTCCGGCAATCCTTCGCGCGTTGTAAGGGCAGATAGGCTAGCGGGCAAGATCTCATAGCGTTAACAAAGGTGACGCACCCTTACAAGTACATAATTTTGCTAAAATAAATTGCCTAAAATTATCAAAATCCGTTCTACGCGTGTTCTCACTTCTAGTATGTGCACATTTTCGTGAAATTGAATTTAATGTCATCTCCTTTTTTCCCTGAATATCAGTGACCAAGAGATGTACACCACGTTCTATGACTCCAGCAAATAATAGGTAAAGGTAAAGGGGACGGACCTGTGTACACAGGAACGGAGTGCCCATCTCTCTTTCGAAGCGATTGGGCCAGACTCCACCATATAATGTTGCTGTAGTGGGATCGCCACACCTCATCTACAGCGAGTTTGTTTTCTTGTACCTTCCCAGCATTGAATCAAATGCCGGTACCCATTAGACACCTGGGTGAGAGGGGTAAGCGAGGGTAAAGCGCCTTACTCAAGCCTAAGGACGAAACACATTGAACCCAGCGGGGCTCGAACCACAACTTTAGCGAGATCCACGACCAAGTACCCTCTATAGCACAACTAATTGTTGCTATTTGGAATAAATCCGCCCGTTATGAATCGGATGAATAGGACAACGACTTCAGATTCCTCTGGGACTGCAAAACCAGTGTATTGTCCATGACGTTAAAGCTGTGAATTGTTTTCAACGCCCGGTTTAGATTGCGCTACAGCCTCATTCACGAAGAAATAGAACTCAAACTTTTGCTGGGAGTTTAATAAACTTTGATCGTATATTCATCATTGATTCAAAAAGAAAACGAAGATGAGCAAAAATAATGAAAGCGTTTGATTGGCAATCTATGACCTAAGATATTGGTGCAGAACCAACACCAGAATTAATCATATAATATTAATACCTCTTTCTATTCAATTAAAAGTTTGTTCGGAACGGTTCACCTGCATTCATAAGGTGAATGATTTTGATTTCTGCTATGAAAGCAATAAATTGCATAGAAATGGGGTTATGCGGCAAGTTACGGGTTGGTTCTGCACAAAGATGTTAGGTCACAGTTGCCAAACAATTTTTTCTCAGGAGCTTTCTCACCTTCTTTTCCTTTTCGATAAAGGATGAAATAATAGGGTCAAAGAAAATTGGACAACGTAGGAAACCTCTGAAAAAAAAAAAACTTTATTTATTCGTGAAAAGTGGACGGGTAATCTGTGTTCCAAGTCATGAAAAATAGCTAATCTACATTGGGGGTGGTATAGCCTGCAATCTTTTCAGTTGCATGGATAATAACCATGGCTCTGCAGTTTCAGATGAAAAAAGGATATGTTGGGAAAGTGTTGGTCTTCTACATACCGAGCGGATGTACTTTATCAATAGCCCCATTATTTGCTGGAGTAATGAATATGGTGTACATCCGTAGTCACTGCTATCAGTGATAAATTGAGATGACATTTAATCATTTTTCTCGAGAATGTGCCAACATACTAGAAGTGAGAACACAGTAGAACTGATTTCTATAATATTAAAAAATTATTCGGAGAATTATGTACTTCCCAGGGGTGCGCCACCTTGTCCTTATACGAGCATTCTTTTTTCGCTTGCTTCATGGCCTAGGAGTAAAAATGAACAAAGCGTCCAGAATTCACAACAGGGCATAACCTACATTCATCTATTATCTATATTGATAGTAAAGGAAGTTAGGCAACTTAGTGTTCACTTCAAATTATAATGAATAGGAGGATTTTTAGAATGCGAATGGCTAAGAGCAATGGCTAAAATGTTTAACACATACGACATGCCAGTAAATCGAACGAAAAATAGAGAAAGGTTGGCCATTATCATTAAGTAGTAACACCATAAACTGTTCACTCAGGAAAGCAGTATGCCTAGACAATTAATGCAGTCTTTTCCATGCCTTTGCGAGAAATTCTGATTGTTCGTGATGATGGCATGATATAGCGATTAAATTATCAGTAGGATATTTTTCAGGTCAATATAGTACAGTTATATTGAAGTGGGTAATGCTTTCAATTGTATATTTTCTTCTTGGGTGTAATTTTGTTTACCTTTGTGTTGTATTATATTAATATAAAAGAACTAAAGCACTCAATTTCCTCTAAGTAGTTGGTAGTAGGGTTGAATTTCTACTACATTCCTCGCTGATCTTCAGATCCAAAATTAAAAAGAGTGATTGTAGTGTAAAAAGTAAATCAAATATACTGAATTATACCAATACCGTTATACATTCCACATATTTTTTTTTAAAATGGATGTGCAGATTGTACATAATTTCCGATTTTGCTAATAATACAGGTTACAGGTAATTCACCATGGCTGCAAATACACGAGCAAGATTTGTAAAGTGTGTGTGTGTGTGTGTGTGCGCGCGCGCGAGTGTCTGTGTGTGTATGTGTGTGTGCGCGCGCGTGTGTGTGCGAGAGAGAGAGAGAGTGTGTGTGTGTGTGTGTGCGTGTGTGTGTGCGAGCGCGCGTGTGTGTGTGTGTGCTCGCGTGTATGGGAGTGGGTGTGTGTGCGTGCGTGCACGTGTGGACCCCTTTAAATAGTTGGGTATATATTTAGAAAGTAATAAATTTAGGAATGAGAATGTGGAAAAAATTAATTCGGAAAGCGTGTCGAAAACGAAATTACTGGTTAACTTGCTCATGGCTATCCTATTCATATGTTATAAAGCATTTCTGTTCTTATCCTACATATTATATATTTCTGGGACAACTGTGTATTATGATACTCAGTCAATACAATTCTGTAATGAAACTCATGACAAACAGAGGGACTGTTTTTACCTAAGTTGTCGGTGCCAACCTATGTGAGTACTCACAAGAGAGAAAGAAAAGTATAAAATATATACAAGTACGTTATGCTAATAAAAACATTCCAACTACTTCAGTTCTTACGTTGATAGTCATTGACAGTTGGGCTAAACAGAGTCCAAGCACGCTCTAGTTATATGCCATTTATGATCTGATATTTTGACAACAGTCAAGACGATGTTGAGCGTAATTTTCATAATACGTTTGAATACACCCTTAAATCCTCTTGAACTATGCCAAGATATGAAGAAGAATGACACATGACACACTTACAGGTGGATGACCGCATCGGAAACCTTGTTCCCTCCCTCCCCCCCCCCTCCCCAAACACACTTTGCCTCATCAAAGTTCATATTTTCCTCATTATCCTAGTAAAATGTAAAGCCTGGGAAATGTTTCTCTATTATGGTCGTTTGTACTAGCTCACACACAGTTGTATGGACCAATTTGGTACACATTTTTTGTTTATACTAATTCAAACGGCTGGACCAATTTAACTTATATTGGTCCAGCCGTTTTTGGTGATACACTTTCACGTGGGGGAGAAAACGCCGTGTGAAAATCGGGCAAAGATCGGGTGACACACCTTTACAATGCATTTAAAGTCAATACGTGGATTTTGGGTTTTCCGACCAGATGTTAATCTTTACCGAAATTTTACCAACAACGTGCACTCTATATAAAATAAATAGCGCATATATATTCTATGGTGTTTTGTGTCATACGGTAATTTTTCTGTCATAACTGTGCGAAAACCATTTGCTGTACATAAATTTTACCAGTAACGAGTACTCTTTGATTGCCTTGTAATTTTTGCGCCACAAAATGTGCGCGTAGTTTAAAGGAGGCGCACTAAACCGCGAGCTTGCATGGAGTGATGCATATCTACTCGTACATCGTTGGTGCATTGTTGGATAGGAATTTCGGTAAAAAATGATTTCCGGTAGGAAACCCAAAATCCACGTATTGATTTTCTATTTTCCACCTCTGATAGTCTCAGGTACCATCATTACAAAATGATGCGTATTCAATGTCATCATCAGTCACTAATGCAAATACTAAAAGTGTGTATTATATCATTCATCCCTTTAAAAAAAAATTAGTCAAATAATTTTATGATTTGACCAAAAACAAATTGCAACAGAAACAACTTTGGTGTTTAAAAAACTCCTCCTTAATCCATATTATTACGGCCGCTTGAAACTCAGAAAATGAGAGAGTTTATCCAGCAAAATGCAAATTCCGGTTAGAGACTGTAGTTTGGGCAACGCAATGTACCGCAACGCAAGGTGCTCTTTTCTCTGGTATCAAGCACAGTCCATAGGGGAACAATATAACATTATAGAAACCGGGCAATAAGAAAACAACGCCACGGATTAGTTTCAATAGAAAATTAATTGAACTGAAATTTATACCACACGCTACTTAAATAAAACGCACACGGGGCGCTTTCCTCGAATCGACCGACTTCTACAGCGGATGTTCATGATGGGATAAAAAAATGCTAATGCTTCATTGTGATCTGTTTCTCTTGTCTTACGTGCCATCCCGATAACTAGAGAGGCGCGGATACACATATTAGGGAAAAGGAATTATAACTACAATTTCGCGGTTCTCGGCTTTCGCGGTTTGCGGGGCGGGTTATCAAGTTAGGGTGGTTGCTAGGTTCCGTGCGGAACCTTACCAGACGTTACCTGAATTAGTCAACTTTGTCACAACTTTAGGGTCCCTGTCCGGACTACGACCACAGAGCCCCTTTCCAACTATAACAGGGCCCCTTTACTAGTGTCCCCAAAGTCCCAAGGTCTTTTCTTCATGTCGACTACCCAAACCCCCTTCACACTATCAGGGAGCCCTCCCAGCTGCCACAGACGTCCTTCCCAACTAACCCTGATCCCCTTCCTCATCTACCAACGGTGGGCCCTTTTCCCCACTAACCCAGGTTCCTCCGTCCAATTAATTACACCAGCACCGTTCTACATGACCCCGCACCCTATTCCCAAATACCCAACGGTTACCGTTTTTATCTATATGATATGGCCGCGCCAAATTCCCCAACTAACTCCCCATCCCAACTAACCCTTGGTCTTTTTGTTATTAGAATTGGAAGTTGGTGCAGAAGCGCTTTGACGGGAATTTAAATGACATACCCCCACTCTTTGCATACCATGAACGTCTACCACATTTCCTTCTCACTACCCAGAGTTCCCTTTCCCAACTACTACCTCCCGGGGTTCCTTTCCAACAACGCAATGGGGGGTCCCATTTACAGAGTGTTTGCAATGACCCCTTCCCCCCCATACACCAACAACCACCTTCCCCCTATCCAATTCAGGTTCTCATTGTCACCAGTTGAAAATTGAAACTAAAAGTATTAAAAAACAAGAACATATTTTTAATTATTTTTTTTAAAATTGTGCGTATATTTTGTGGGTTTGATCATATCAAAACATTTGAAAAGTGAAGCTAGATGCCTACTAAATTTCTCATAAGACGTGTGTGTTATAAATGTGGTCGAACAAATTTGGAAACGTTTTTGTTCATCATTATCAAAAGGAAATATTTCTTGGGCCCTAATTTTTCACTTTTATTTTTTTTGAGTATTTTAACAGCCAAAATGTGTTTGAGATTTTTTTTTAAAGTGAGTAGTGTTATTAAGTTTTAATGTAAAAAAACTACTTAAAATTGTCTGTGTCCTTTTCGGTTTTACAAATTGTCACGTTGTTGTATGTAAATATTCGAGGCTCGTTAACCTCAACATATAAAGAATTACACCTTCAACAATCTATTAAGTTGCAGCAACCTTTGTAAAATGAGTAATTGTTCCTATTTTGTTCACAATTTAAGAGGGCATGTGTGATAATTTTAAGCTTTTTATTTACTTGTTGAGTATTTTTTTTTAAACATTTGATTGAATATTTACGATATAACCTTTAGTGTTCATTTACTAAAGACTCTGATCATTTTTGTGTAGTCTAAATTTACCATCCATATATTTACTATATATTTTTCTGACAAAGTGAAAAACATTGTTATGAGTAACATCACAAGTTTGCTATGAAAACATAAACAACGTACAAATTTGTTATGATACCATAACTGGTTGATAGTAACATACAATTTTGTAATGAATACCATATTATTTAAAACTACATTGTTATATATATGTGTTTAATAATTTCAGGTAAGTTTTAAGACATTTGTTAGTTTTATACATGAAAAGTGACCGTATAATATTGCACTCTATCCAATACGGTTATTCGGAACTCCGAAATAGACCGATGATAATACGAGGGAATTGAGAACTGAGCATACAGAAACCAAAATGGGAGGCTATAAGCCTGTGGAAAAAAACAGGATCAGCTTCCGGCAAGTCCTTACGCATGTAAAGACGAGTAAAAATGCATAAAGCGTCAAGTGCACAACAGGGATAACCTCCATCATATATTATCATAATTGAAGTAAAGGACGTTATGTTTCACTTCAAACTTGAATGTTATGAATATGGAGATTTTTTAGAATGCGAACACATACGACTCCACGTAACGAAACCGAAAGAGGAGAGGAAAAGTTACTTTATGTACATTTTAGTAGTACCCTAAATGTTCACCTTAGGAAGCAGCTATGCCTAGAATGCAATTCTTTCATCATGCTGAAGAGATTCTGATTGTTCGTGATGATGGCATGATATAGCCACTAATACTAAGTAGGAAGAAATTTTTTCAGTAGATTTTTAGGTAGGATTTTTTTTCTACTACCTTCCCGCTGATCCTCAATCCAAATTTTAGAAGTGATTGTAGTATAGAAAGTAAATCAAATTAACTGAATTCATACGATACCGATATACCTTCCACCTATTTGATAAAAAATGGATGTGGATCGTACAATACATTTCGATTTTGTTAATAATAAAAAAATATTATTACAGGTATTTGCCTGACTGCAAATACACACAAGATTGTTCAGCTGTGTCGTGTGTGTGTGTAGTGTGTGCTGGTGTTTGTGTGTGTGGGTGGGTGTGTGTGTGTGTGCTCGCCTGTATGGGAGTGGGTGTGTGTGCGTGCATGTACATGTGGACCCCTTTAAATGGTTGGGTATATTTTTAGAAAGCAATAAATTTGGGAATGAGAATGTGGACAAAATTCGGAAAGCGTGTCCAAACGAAATTACTGGTTAACTTGCGCATGGCTATCCTAGTCATATGTTATAAAGCATGTCTGTTCCTATCCTACATATTATATATTTCTGGGACAACTGTGTATTATGATACTCGGTCAATACTGTAATGAAACTCATGACAAACAGAGGGACTGTTTTTGCCTAAGTTATCGGTGCCAACCTATGTGAGTACTCACAAGAGAGAAAGACAAGTATAAAATGTATACAAGTACGATATGCTAATAAAACATTCCAACTACTTCAGTTCTTACGTTGATAGTCATTGACAGTTGGGCTAAACAGAGTCCAAGCACGCTCTAGCTATATGCCCTTACGATCTGATATTTTGACACAGAACAGTCAAGACGACGTTGAGCGTAATTTTCATAATACGTATGAATATACCCTTAAATCCTCTTGAACTATGCCAAGATATGAAGAAGAATGACACATGACACACTTACAGGTGGATGACCGGATCGGAAACCTTGTTGCCTCCCTTCCCATCCCCAAACACACTTTACCCCATCAAAGTTCATATTTTCCTCATTATCCCAGTAAATTGTAGAGCCTGGGAAATGTTTCTTCTAACGTAGTCGATTGTCCATAGACAAAGAATGGGACAAGACAAAGGTTTGCCAATTGCATCACATCGTGCGTAGGACAAAGTCCTTTATTCATTCATAACAGGTTCTCCAAACAACCATAGTTTTCAATATGGCCTGGCTTTGAGAACAGTTCATTTCAACACCATGGGTTACTTTGGAGACAGCTTCCCCTATTACATGTGTAAACCCATACCACAGATTGAGCCATCTGTAAAGCCAACATGCAATGTCTGTAAAGCCACATAAAAAAAAAAAAAAAAAAAAATCATTATCCCAGTAAATTGTAGAGCCTGGGAAATGTTTCTTCTAACGTAGTCGATTGTACTAGCTCATACACACTTTTGTATTGACTAATTTGGTTTTTCCTTATACTAATTCAAAGAGGCTGGACCAAGTTAACTTAACATTTTTAATCAAACATTTGGTGATACGGCGTTACGAGTTTTCTCCCCCACGTGAAGGCGTATGTAAATCGGCCATGATCGGGTCACCCACCTTTATAATGCATTAAACGTCTATTGATTGTCTATTTTCCACCTCTGATAGTCGCAGTTAGCATCATTACAAAATGGTGTGTATTCAATGTCATCATCAGTCAGTAAGGCAAATACTAAAACTGTGTATTGTATTATTCTTCTCTTAAACCAATTAGTCAAATAATGTTATGATTTGACCAAATCAAATTGCAACAGAAACAACTTTGGTGTTTAGCCCTCATCCGACCAAGGGGTGGGGGAGCTAACGGATGATTCCCTGTCGCACAAAAACTTTTAAGGATTTTATGCAATTGCATGTTCATCCTTTGCGGTCATTTTGGCGAAAAACAGGAGGTACCACCTTCAGGGAGGTCAAGGTGTCCCGACAAAGTCGGAAGGTAGGGGCGGTTGCCACCTTCTTATACTTTACTGTGTAAAATGCCAAAAAATGGTACTCTATGTTACGTATGATGCTACTGTGAGCAATTAATGACAATATTTGTATTGTTTTCTTATTTTTTAGAGTAATAACACGTGTGTATGCTTACTTTGGCACCCATCATTGTCAAATAAATACCAATTATGACGTCATATTGTTAATACTCGATATGTTTGTACTTTATTTGAAGAAAGGACACAGCAGCCACACACTGTTTCCAAACAAGCTGATGTTTGTGCTCTAATTACGAAAAACTCAGGGGGTGGTAACTCCCCCTCCCCCCTTGGTCGTGAATGTAGTAAAAAAAACCTTGGTTGGACTATATTATTAAAGACTTTATACACTAGACACTGCGTTGCGTTGCCGATATATCAGTCACTTTCTGCCACAACTCCAAATCCAATTGAAATAAATTTAATTAAATGTCCGTTCATACCTCGCTGCCTTGTGCGTTGCGCTGCCAATATACTGTCGATCATTTTCTGCCGCAACTCAACGCAACTCACTAAAAATGCTAGTTCCGGGTAGGGACTGCAGTTCAGGCAACGCAATGCACCGTAACGCAGACGCAGTGAATTATCAATGAACTTTCAGTGCTCGTTCTCTGGTATCAAGCTCAGTCCATAGGGGAACAATATAACAATAGAGAAACCGGGCAATAAGAAAACAACGCCGCGGATTAGTTTCAATAAACATTATTTATTAAACTACAATTTATACTGCACGCTCCTTTAATAAAACGCTCACGTCACCGGAGCGCTTTGATCGAATCGACTGCCCGCCACGGCGGACGTTCATGCTGTGATAAGAAAAAAATACTAGTGGACCTCATAATGACGTCATTTGTTTCGGGCAGCTCATATTGTGACCCGTACTGAAAATTGAAGTTTTGTGCTTACTAAGCAAAGTTGGGCATCCCGAGAACTATAGAGGGCGCGGGACACATATCACGGAAGGGAAATATAACTTAAATTATTATAACCATATTTTCAAATGCAGTATTTGTTGTTTTTCCGCTGCCACAAGGTCTTGGCGATCCAATCTTTAGATAAGGACATTTTCAGTACCTTGGTATGAATGCCATCCAAACATACTACGTGTTTTTGTTCCTATCCTACCTAAGCCAATGCGTAGTTCAGAAGTAGTTGGTAAGAAATCAAAATGTTATTTATTCGTCAGTTCATCCTTCAAATTGTTTTAATAACACCACTCGACTTCCCATTTCATATCCAAACAATTTGTGTTTTGATAAGAAATGGATCGTATTTCGTTAGCTTTCGCAAGATTTAATTCCTTTACATACAAACACGCATCGCGATGAAAGAATCTTTCGTTTGCTCTCATGCATTCCTCCAGGAACTATACCTATACTAAAAAATGTTGACCCTGATAGTGTCCGCCATTTTGAATTTTTAAGTAACATATATCTAACATAATGTGATATCATCTGAAAGTTTATTTCATTATCTTTAATTTGCTGCAAATATCATGCACATCGGTTACGTGTAGACGGACTGACCGAGCTACAGTCGTTTGAATCAAGTAGTCGGTTTTGCGCTCTGTTCACGGATTCACATAAAATGAACGACGTTGAGCGAAGGAAATCAGTGTCCAGAAGAAAATTTGGCTATTTATTGACCGCAGAATAAAATGTGATGCTATTAATTCACAAAAATTCAGTCAAAATTAACCATCGATGCCCTCTTAACGTTTCTACGTCCTCGTCATTCATAACAATCATTGAAAAATAAAGTAATTACTTGTTTCATGTATCAGTTTGTGCAGGAGTTGAATGGATCATACCAGGACATTGATACGGCATCGAGGAACAACCTTTTGAGGTTTAAAGTATTGTCTATATTTAAAGACCAATATATGTCACATCTTGAAAAAAAATGTTACAAATAAAACTTACCATTATCACTGACTTTATACTTTTAAGATACCACTGTATTTGACATAAACATAGACAAACCCTTAACATCATTTTAGGGAGTGGTTTGCTTAGTTACCCGCCATGTATTCAAATGGGAATCCGTGGGTAAAAGGGGGAAAACTGACTACTTGATTCAAAAGACTGTAGCTCGGCCTATACTTTACCGATTGGAATTATCTTTGTAGCAAATTAGTTTCGGATGATACCACATATGTTAAATATATGTTATTTTAAAAATTCAAAATGGCGGACACAATCAGGGCCAAGTTTTTTTACTTACACCCTAGGGGTGAACGCAATAAAGTGGTAACCCTTGTCTTTTCTTCCGACCAACTTATAACTGGTTCCGAATTATCAAGTTGCATCTAAAGTATAATGCTTATGTAGTCTTGAAAGGGTTTGGCAAAAAAAATCCGCAGTTCATTTGCAATATCAAAATAGTGTATAATATGACCAGAAACATCAACATTAATCTGTTAATACTATATGGGTCTGTTTTAAACAAGACACAGTGGGTTAACATTATATTGCTTCTGAAATTCACAGATCATCTTGAAACACTGAGAATCTCAATCTGAAGTTGCTCAAAGTATGCTCTTTACATCCAACAACCCTAGAGTTGACTTTTTTTAAAGAAATATCCAACTGATTTAGTGTTTCTAGGAACTACAACTTTTATTGTGTAATCCAAAAAGAGTTAACAAAATAGTGACTGTGTGTTGTGTCATTTAAAAGGACGAATGGTCCCAATTTGACACATAAACTTTTAAAGAACTCATGTACTCTATGCTTATATACTTTTCTAATCATAACTCTCATCTAATCTGTCACAAACCATACATCTCAAAACCAGTAACATGTGCTTTATGAGGGTCAGCACATTATTGCGCCCATCCCTTCAAATTATTTTTGTATGAATGCGTAATAATTGAGATGAAATCATAAAATTATACAAATTTACATACGTTCATACAAAAAAGATATCCATGAATCCATTCTTCCATCCATCATCTATTCGCATATACATACTACAGCACATATACATCACCATACTACCCCCCACACACATACACCACCACATACAATAACACACTCACACACTTACATACAAACGAGAAATGAAACGATTATTATACTATAACATCTGTTCAGACTTCCACTGCATGCAGTGCAGTGTGCTGCACTGCCTATATATCGATCACTTTCTGCCGCAACTTGATGCAACCCACTACATTGCAAGTTAAAACGAATTTAACTTTGCTGCAGAACTGCATGGCAGTGCAGTATGAGCAGAGACGCTATCAAGTCAATGCACCTCACTGCCTGCATTGCATGGAAGTATGAACGGACATTTGACGTATAGACCAAAATAACCAACTGTATAACAAATTTCGCAGTACCCCTAAGAGGGTAATAAATTATTAAAATCAGATAACGTCTGTTTCCAGCACATAAAAGGGAAAGAGATTGCTAACTCAAACCACCCTCCGATGTTTTCATGGTAGTGTATCTCTGTTTATTTTTGAGTCAACGATGTTTGCATTCGATGTGCTCGATAGCACTATCATATCTAGGGGGCGCTCGTGCTTTACGTCTACAGTGTGAGTCAAAAAGAATGGGACTGTGGGTTGATTCTATTTTATCAAAAAACTAAATTGAAGCTTGATAAAAAAAAAGTTTTAGATAATCGGAACAAGCATGTTCTTCCGCTCAATAGAACAAAAAGAATCACCGAAATTCATCATTCCTAAACATGTTTATGCTGTGCTACCGAAGGAACCCATTTATCCATCTGTCCACGGAATGCTGTATGCTTTGAATATGTGTGTGAGTACCTGGTAAATGACCGGGTCTTGAAATGTAAATGATATGTAAACCCGCGCGTTTGCAAAAACGATTACATTGTTGCACAAACTCAATATGAATAAATAACAAATCTAAGGGTATTTTCAAAACTAAATTGGCATTTGGTGGAACGTATTAGGTACATGTCCCCTCCCTATCCAGATTTACAGCACACGTTTATATGTTGAAACCTACTTGGCAGACCATTCAGAAAACAGTTTTGCCTTGTAGTTTCCCACAAGCAACCGTGCACCTTCAAACGGTTTTATACAATGGTCAAAATATCCCCATGCCTATGGAACCACCAAGAACCGACACCTGAAGCATCAGAAAGGACGGCCAGGTCCCAGCGACATTGCTCGAGTATACAAGCTCTGGAATGACCCAAGAATTGAGCTGATGCTTTGGTTCATTCTCAGAGCTTGTCCCACTCCGAGCATGTTAGCTTGGGACCTTGCAGTCCGTCTTCTTCCTTATGCTTCATGTTGTCGGTTCTTGCTGGTTCCATATTCATTGAATTTCCTGACCATTGCTATAATAACCTGTTTGCAATGTGTACGATTTGCTTGCGGGAACTGCTAGTCGAAACTGTCACTGAACCCCAACGGAGAATGGTCTGGCAAGTAATTTCAACTATAAAAGTTTTTTGTCATCGGGATATGGAGGGGCCATGATACCTGATACCTTTCCACCAAGATGCCATTAGTTTTTGAAAATCCTTCAATTTGTTAGTTTATTTATTTATTAATTGTCATACCATGCTAATCTGTTTTTTGAAACTCGCGAGTTTACATATCAATTCACATTCCAATGACCCAGTCATTTCCCAGGTACTCCACATATTCAAAGCAGACGCATTCACGTGGACCGCTGGATACATGGTTGCTTCGCAGAACATGCAAAAAATGGTTAGTAATTATGACTTTCGGTGATTTCTTTTTTCCTATTGAGCGGAAGAACATGCTTGTTCGATTACTAAACTTTTTTTTATCAAGCTCAATTAGTTTTTTGATAAAATAATCAATCACGTCCTATTTTTGACTCACACTGTATAGGACTCAGTAACACATCTTCATGATTGAAACTTCGATAAATGCACATCTTTCCCAAAGTGTTTTTTTTTTAGATCGTTTCAAAGAGAAACATATTTGATTGCATCTACGTCAAATTTTCTTTCAATTCCTTGAATACGAAACTATTGATAGGAGAATTACGTGAGATGAGTGTTTGTTGTGGTGTTGTATTGTTACATTTATCAATGGATAGTCGTATTTTGCCGGAACGCTTGCACTCCAAGGCTGGCGAAGTTTGAATTCCCTCCATGCATGCGTAACCTTTTTACCATATTTTCTTTAATAAATCGCATTCGTTATTTACACAAGAGAGAGAAATACAAGGATTCCTAAAAAACCGCAGCAATAATTTACAATAACAAATGACTTGTATACTCTAACGATCCCGCAAAAGGGAGGTCACGTTTTTATTTTTTCTTGTTAGGTCTAGGAGCAATTTCCTCCCTAACCTGCAAGGCAGGGGTCCCTCTCCGGATTGTTTTTTCAAAAGTGCATTTTAATGCAGATGATAAGGGACGTTAGGTTAGGCATGATGCTCAAGGTTTGAGTCCTTATATATTTTCTCCAAAATTTTTCCTTTCAAACTTCCAAAATATGTTTTCTTCGTATAACAAAAACTTAAGAACAAAATCTGGGGACACCGAGGTCATTCTTGAGATAAAAACATACCATAACACCGTTTCGCCAATTTAACTAAATAAGTCTATGGAAAAATCATTTCGTGACATGCAAAATATGAGTCACGGGGAGAACCTTCTTTGAGAAAGTCACCGAAAAATCGTAGGCTAGCCGGCAAGATCTCATAGCGTTTACAAAGGTGACGTACCCCTAACAGTACTAATTTTGGTAAAATAAATTGTCTAAAATTATCAAAATCATTCTACGCGTGTTCTCAACTTCTAATATGTGCACATTTTTTTTAATTTCCTTGAAAATGAATAAATGTCCTCTCCTTTTTCCTCCTGAAATCAATGACCATGATTTACACCACGTTCCATTGACTCAGCAAATATGGTGGCTATTGATAGTAAATCCGCCCGTTATTATGAATAGGATGAAAAGGACAACGGACTTCAATTCATCTGGAACTGCAAGCCATTGTTATTGTCCATGACGTTACAAAGCTTTTGAATTGTTTTCAACTACAGCCTCATTCACGAAGAAATAAACCTCAAACTTCGGCTGGTAGTTTATAATAACGATATTTCATCGTTTATTCAAAAAGGAAACGAAATGAGCAAAAATCATTAGAAGGTTGATTTGCAAGCTATGACCTAATATCTTGGTACAGAAACCATCACCCATAACTACGCATATTAATAGTGGACCTCTTTTCTATTTCAATTAAACGTTTTGTTTCGCACCGGTTCACCTTGCATTTCATACATTGAATATGTTGATTTCTGCTAGAACACATAAATTGCATAGAAATGGGGTTACCGGCCCGATTTACGGGTTTGTATCTGGCACAAAGATTGTTAGGTCACAGTTGCCAAACAATTTTTTTTCTCATGAGCTCGTTCCCTTCGTTTCCCTTTCGATAAAAGGATGAAATGTGGCAAAGAAACTTGAACCAAAGTAGACGCTCTACCGTTTTTATTCGTAATTTGTGTTCCACGCAATTAAAAACTAGCTTAATCTAAATCGGGGTGATGGTAATAACACCTGCAATCTTTTCAGTTGCATGATAATAACCATGCTCTGCATTCCAGATGAAAAAGGAATCTGTGAAGTGTTGGTCTTCTACATACGAGCGGATTTACTTATCAATCGCCCCATTATTTGGCTGGAATCATGAATCATGGTGTACATCCCGTAGTCACTGATATTCAGCGCATAAATTGAGATGACGATTTAATTCATTTTCTCGAGAATGTGCCCATACTAGAATGGAACACCGTAGAACTGATTTCTATAATTTTAGGAAAATTAATTCGGAAAGAATTATGTACTTCCCCCGGGTGTGGCCGCAACCTTGGTCCTTATCCGAACAT